>OZ007573.1:44838123-44910623 GCA_963931925.1 Onchidella celtica | reverse complement strand
AGATAGATAGATAGATAGATAGATAGATAGATAGATAGATAGATAGATAGATAGATAGATAGATAGATAGATAGAGATAGATAGATAGATAGATAGATAGATAGATAGATAGATAGATAGATAGATAGATAGATAGATAGAGATAGATAGATAGATAGATAGATAGATAGATAGATAGATAGATAGATAGATAGATAGATAGATAGATAGATAGATAGATAGATAGATAGATAGATAGATAGGTGGATAGATAGATAGATAGATAGATAGATAGATAGATAGATAGGTGGATAGATAGATAGATAGATAGATAGATAGATAGATAGATAGATAGATAGATAGGTGGATAGATAGATAGATAGATAGATAGATAGATAGATAGATAGATAGATAGATAGATAGATAGATAGATAGATAGATAGATAGATAGATAGATAGATAAATAGATAGATAGATAGATAGATAGATAGATAAATAGATAGATAGATAGATAGATAGATAGATAGATAGATAGATAGATAGATAGAAAAGAGAGGAAAGGTGAAGAGTAAAACAATAAGACTTGTTACCTGTACGTACGGTCCCCAAGCGGTTTGCCCAAAGGGCACGTAGGTATACGTACCTACCCCTAACCCCGTCCTCATCCTCTGCCCTAAATCGTATCGAATCCCTAACCCTGACTCTTACCCTTTCACGCAAAAGAACAGAAGGAAACCAAAAAGAAAATCTGAAAGAATAATCAATTAAGGCGAATTTCGGGAGGAGTTGCCTCCCTCTGGAGTCAAAAAAGGCTTTAAAATATGTACCCCTAAAGCAAAAAACTTTGCTGCCCATATGTGCAAGTAATTATAATCAAACAATAGAGATCAGGACAGAGGAGAAGCACAAGGTAAGCAAAACAAGGTAAAAAAAATAAAAAAATAGCGGCCTCCGAAGTAAAAACAAAGTAAAACAAAGGTGCAGAAGTGAACGAGAAAAAAAAAAAAATGCTAGGATGAGATAAAAGCCGGAAACCATCCAAACAAACGAAGAAAAAATGTTAACAGCCACTGGTATCAAGGAAGAAGGGTGGATTAAAAAAACAACAACTGATAGGCGCAAAAATTATCAAAAATGATAAACTGAATAAATGGGAGAAAACGAAAAGGGTGGAGAAATGTTTTTATGTGTGTGAGAGAGATGGAAGGAGATGTTGAAAGAAAACGAGAAAGAAAGAAAGAAAGCGAGAGAAAGAGAGAGAGAGAGGGAGAGAGTAAAGAGACAGGGAGAGAGAACGAGAGAGAGAGGAGGAAGAAGAAGAAGACCGTGAGTGTGAGGGGAGAAACAGGGGAAGAGAGAGAGAGTAGGAAAGAGAGAGAAATGGAGAGAGTCAGAGGCAGTCAGACAGAGTCGGAGGGGGAGAGACAGATAGAGAAAGAGAGAGAGAGAGGAAAGAGACAGACAGACAGAGATAGGGAGAGAGAGGGAGAGAAATAGAGACAGGGAGCTAGGATGGGGTGGAGAGAGGGACAGAGGGCGTGAAAAATAGAGGGGCTGGGAGAGAGAGAGAGCGAGAGAAAGAGAGAGAGAGAGAGAGAGAGAGCGAGAGAGAGAGAGAGAGAGCGAGAGAGAGCGAGAGAGAGAGAGAGAGAGAGAGAGAGAAAGAGAGAGAGAGAGAGAGAAAGAGAGAGAGCGAGAGAGAGAGAGAAATGCGAAATAAAACCAAAACAAATACAAAATTAACCCAAATAATTTATTTAGGGCCAGACCAGACGTTCTGTGTGTTAATTTGATGCCTTGTTTTTCATTATATTATTATCAGAGAATAGGTGGGCCAGGGCTTTTAAACTTCTCCTCGTGAGGCTTTGAGGGATGAAATCTTATCGTCTCTTTCAACCAAAACAAAAAACACGCTATTAACTGACAGACTAATGTCTGGTATGCACATTAATTTTCAGCAGTGGGCCTGTTTATCCAATCGCCTTCAACTCTATCTCATAGAAAAAACATTAAAGAGAAAAAAGTAACACACGACATCTTGCCGTATTTCAGGAAAAGGGATGATGCTAGGGGACTGTAGTACTTTACATAGATAGCTAGTATTTTCTCTCTTTGGCGTTGTAATTAAGCTAAGGTCATCCAAGGAAAACTTTCAGAAAATTACCGTATATGCCAAAGATAACATTTTTCAAGAGGCTTGCAAAACGTGGCACTTTGCAGTTTACTTTCTTCCTCGTGAACTTTTTGTTTTGTAATGACCTTAGGAAACTACGAATCGTTCAAAATTATAGACATACAGACCGACTACCGCCGACTTTGCGGGAAAAAAATCGACATATCAAATCAATATTTTTGTTCCTGTTTTGCTCCAATATGACAGCTAAGCGTAGAGCTTGGTCAGTATGATAAATGAAAATATCACACGGCTGACAATAGTAAAACTGTCTGACAGCCAAATCTGGAAAATCGGCAGTGCCGTCTTAACACATAGGCAGAATGATGTCCAGGGGTCCCAAAGGTTTAGGGGGCCCCATGCATGCACATTTCTGAGAAGTTGCTTAGGGGGTGAGCCGAAGCCTATTGCTTTGCCCCGGGGCCCATAATTATGTTAACACGGCCCTGAGAATCAGCAACAAACAATTGTCTAAAACATACACTCGGGTATGCTCGCACACACACACACGTACCCAGTTCTACACTAGCCGTTCACAATTTGTTATTGTTGTTTCACAGGGGAAATCACGCGGATTGGGAGCTTTTGATTTGTCGAGACAATGGAAATCTATTGAAAAGACATAGATCTCAGGTTCGGCACAATAATGTCTCATTCAAGGCTGAAAATGCAGTCAGCAGAAACAATACTTAAATAAAAAAAGAAATGCCAAAATAAATTTAATATTAATAATGGTTGACAGAACTCATCTAACAATATGGAAAATTTCATTTCACATTCTTGGATCAGTTATCCACTATCCGAGACAATTGGGCCAGTGTTTCTCAAACCTTCCTTTCACCATTCCCCTATTCCTATCAACCAGAGCCCCCCCCCCTCCCAACCCCACCACCACTCCCATCCCACCCCCACCCCGGCAAAACAAACTCGCCGATCTGCATCTTCATTTCCAATCGTTTGCTGTGGTGCATCTATCTTTCTAACATATCCAGAACCGAAGCCAAAAAGTTATGATTCATGTCATTAATTCGCGACTTTTATGAGTGACTGCGCGTGAGTAAAATAATTGTGTTTTCTTTTTGAAAGTTAAATGAGTACAAATGACACCAACCGCAGCTACAGAAAACGTTTATAGATAGGAAGACGAAATAATGAAGACCCAGTTGGGAGAACGACCATAGTCCAAATTTAAAGATTTTTTGGTTATTTTAAAAAAATAATTACAATGCCTCTTTTGCCCCAAAGCCCAGTTTTTTTTTAATTTTCTACTTAAGTAAATCCTACCTGTGATGAAACAGCTGCTTTTCTTTATCTCCATTAACAATGAATGCACTTCCGGACTTTGAAACTTTAAAATCGATCTTTTCGGTTTCATAAATATGTCATAATTTATGACTATTGTCGTTTTTCCATCTGGGTTTTCAAATGTAAGTATTGATAGTGGCCGTCCTGATGCCCTCTTGGCTTCCATCTCCCCCCCTACCCTAACATTTCACAAACGCCGCTGTTCAGAACCACTGAATTAGACCACCAACTTGGAACTACCGTCAGTCTACAGCCATGATAGCATAGGTCTGTTGCCGTCTTTATCTTCAAATAGACATAATAATGATGGCAGAAACAGGAAAAGCTCTTTGTTATGTCTAAATACCTGGTGGCTGAGAATATTATGTTTCATAATATCATTGTCTTCAATGGGGCTTTGTACAACAAGATAGCTTTTTCATTTCAAAAGACTCATTGTTTTCGTATGAAAAACGGCAAGCATAATAATTTTACTTGAGTGTATAGTTAAGGTGCAAAACTCACTACAGCTGTTACCAATATTACTCGCCGAAGCCGTTATAGTTAATATGTTATATAAGCTATAGATCTAGTTAAAATATCAGGCAAAAAACTTTATGCAGCCATCACCACTACCGCTGAATGAAATCGTTATTTTTGGTCTGGTGTCAATTTAATGTTCGACACGCCAAGGCATAGACCATGATTATATGATACACAATAATTAGTTGAGTAACTTCAGGATTTTACGAGTAACAGAAACAACAACATCAGTACTGTATGTATTAACAATATGAACATAACAAAGAGACAGTGGCATAAACAATAATGACATTACCAGCATCGGAAACAACAACAACACTACAACAACAACCACAACCAAAAACAGATAAGAACAACAACTGAAAACAACAACGACTAGGAAAACAACAGCAACAACAACCAAAAATAACATCTGCGCCAGAGAGATTCAAGGACATCATCATATCATCATCCAACTGAAAAACCCAGCAAATATCACTTTAATTGCAGGGAGAATTAGGACGTGAAAAACTTCGGCCTAATTAACAGCCAAAGTCAATCGTCTCTAGCCAGAAATCCCACACTGAAGAATCAAAAGATCTGCCCGGGCGGAATGATCAACAAAATGACCTGAATCCAACAAGTTCAGTGTGGATTTGTTTAATGGATAGAACTTGGAACTCTGTAAAAAAAAAAAAAGAAATATTCGGTAATAATAATTGTTATAGAGTTCGTTCTCTTATGTTTTTTTCTAAGCAGGAGTCTTAGCCACCACATAATAATATGTACAGATGTAATATAACATGGCGCTTCCCTTCTTCAGAAGATTTCGTGATCTCGCTCTCACAAGATTTATTATTTTATTTATTTATTTAGTTATAAAAATCTGCAACATGGACAACGATTATTGTGATTAATACGTAAGTTCAAACAAAAACACGATTTCACACTGTAGATCTGGAGTATAAGCTTGTAACAAGATAAAAAAAAGTCTCTCATATAAAGTTAATAACATATTCTTGCAAGTTTATGAGACTAGTCTCAAACGTATTTTTGCCAAGAACTACAAAAAGTTGAAAAATATTAAAACAACGAATCGGAAAAAAGATATACAGTTCTAGTAGCCCCCCTTCAGGTGTGCTCTCAGAACACATAACTTGAGACAGCAGAGTGAATGGATGTAGGAGAAGACAAATCACGTAGTGTACCTAATTTGTTGCATTTTCAATCCCTCAGACTTTTTAAACTTACAACTGTGAGAATAGTTATGATACTGCTGTAGCGTTCCTTGGATGGTGTATCATCGACAGGCCTGCTGTTAATCACATGGTATTTGAGCCCGAAAGCTAACACTTTATACCATCTTTAGCATGAACAATAACAACAACAGCAGCAGCACAAACACACAACTTAAATATTCTTATGTAAAATCGTTTAGGATTACAACAACAACAACAACAACTAAATGAAATAAAATTTTAAAAAAGGGAAATAAAATAAAATAAAGAAATGGTACTAAATTATTTCTGTTAAAATTAGACTTACGACCTTTTTTTTTTTTTTTACCACTCTCTGCCCAATAGTGACCTGTTTATTATGACGGCAGTGTGGAAGTGACAGTGGGTCTTCAGTAAATAGTCAGTCCCAACACCAACAACATTCCCCCACAGCTGCTGCTACCGCCCCAAACAGTACAGCTCCTTTTTTTAACTTTGTTCCAAACTGGGAGGTCCAAACTGTCCCTACTGTGATCGTTTGAAACCAAACACGAAATTTTTGTGCTCTCAAGTTTTGTTAAAACATGATCATTCTCAGCTTTTTTTTTTTCTGGACGTACGTGTGTCATGAAACATTACATCTTCTTCACTTTGCTGCCGCAGGTGGTTGGTGTGCCCTTCTGGTAGAGTCTCATCCAGTCCTATCGTTGTGTTACATTCTGTCTTTCGTCTTGCTTTTTCCGAGCACAATGTGACCGCTATTGCTTTCTCTAAACTCAAACTGGAACTCAAACTCACTTTGTTGCTCGCCCCCCCCCCCCCCCGTCTAAACTCTACTTTTTACCTTACCATTGCCACAGAACGAAAGTTAAACTATCTGTCACCAAGTGCTTCTGATAATAACATAATTTTATTATTATTTTCATTTTTGTTTCGATTAGTTGTGCAAACGTTAAGTTTCATGCCAAGCACTCAGCAGGAATTTTAGGACTCAGGCGTTCCCCGTTGGTTTCAAATCTGTCTTCTCGTTGCAGGACAGGCTATTTTGATACGAATACCGAATAGTTGGATCAGATTAGAAAAGGGGCCAATTTAACTATTTCACAGTCAACAAAGTGGTTCATTTTTAAAATCGCTGTAGCGAAAGTCGTGGAATAATCGAAGTTCATTTTTAGTCATCAGATTGACCTAGTTAACTTCCTTCCCTCACCCCCCCTCTCTCTCTCTCGCTTCTAATTTATTTTGCAGTCGTTAACGATCCTGACAAATTTTCAGAAGCTTGAATTTGAGAAACTTCTAGTTGCCGCTGTGACTGAGTTTTCAATGAGGCCATTTGTCTTCATTACTTGCCTCCGTGATCTCCCGTTTGTCGTCCTCAACACCAGAATTCTAGGAGGAAACTATTACTCTGTCTTCTTTTTCTCTTATTAATTCCTTCACGGTGTCTCTCGCCTTTCGTAATCTCTCTCTCTCTCTCCCTCTCTCTCTCTCTCTCTCTCTCTCTCTCCCTCTCTCTCTCTCTCTCTCTCTCTCTCTCCCTCTCTCTCTCTCTCTCTCCCTCTCTCTCTCTCTCTCTCTCTGTCTGTCACTCTCTTCCCCCTCTCTCTCTCTTATATTTGTACCCTCGCCCCCCTCTTTACACACACTTTTTAATATGCCGTCGGATCGAACTCAATCTTTCTGTGTCATTTATCATCTGTGTTGCTTCAAACAAATAGTTACTACACATATTTCACTCTGTCTCTCGCAATTCTTTCTGTAGCAATCTCTCTCTCTCTCTCCCCCTCGCTGTCCCTCCCTCGCTCTCTTTCCTCTTCCTCTCTCTCTCCTCACCTCTCTTTCTCTTTCTCTCTCTTTCCTTCTCTCAGAATGATGGTCGTACAGTATTCTGGGAAACTATTACTTAGATTTCCTTTTATCTTTTTCTCTGATCAATTCTACGTCTGTCTGTTCTGTTCTCTCTCTTTCTGTCTCTTCCCCACCTATGTCTCTCCCTCCTCTATTTTGGGAAACTGTTACTTTGCCTTCTTCTTCCCTTATTAATGTTCTCCCTCTTTCTGTTTGTGTTTTTGTTCTTTTGTCTGTCTCCACCTCCCTTCTCTGCCTCTTTCTCTCTCTCTCTTTCTCTCCTTGTCTATCTGCTTATCTTTCTCTCTCTCTCTCTCTCTCTCTCTCTCTCTCTCTGCACCTTTCTTTTTCTCAGACGGGTTATTATTGGGTTTTCTTCCTGATCCCTTCTCCATAATTATTGTTTCGTTCCTCTCCTGTCTATCACAAACATTACAATGCAATCTAATTCTTCTTTTTCCTCTTTTTTCCCTCCATCCATCCCTCTCCCTAAGTGAGTTTTCCCCTCGTCATTTTCATTTTTCTGTTCTTTTTCTTTCTTTCGTTTATTCTTTTTTTTTCTTCATGAGTCCTTTTCGTTAGTTTCTTGCTTTTGTGTGTTAGTGTCTTTCTCAATTTTCGCCTCTACTTTCTCTCCACCTTGTTAATCACCAGCTTAATTCTGTTTATGTCATAGTGTTTTTTTGCCTATCCTTCTAAATGTTTCCTTTGCTGCCTTTTCGAAGACTCACTTTCTTTCCAGTAGAAGTGACGTCTGTGTTTCCCCTAATGCTTGTTACATTTTCACTCTCTCTCTCTCTCTCTCTCTCTCTCTCTCTCTCTCTCTCTCTCTCTCACTCACTCACCTATGTGAACAATCTTGCCCACCAACTCCTTCACTGATTCACTCATACACAGTCTCACTCACGTAATCACAGACACACACCTACACACACATATACACACACACAAACACACACGCACACTCACATTCACACACACTTAGATGCACACGTTTTCACTGATGGAACAACATTAACATTAAAGAAAAAAAATCTCTTTGTTCAACTACCATCATTTCCCTGAAGTCAAATTCTCCGATGTTTTGGGGCAACTGCATAACACATTAGCAAAATCTCAAATAAGTAAAAACAAAGCAAACGATAATAAAAGAAAAAAAGCTTACCTTGCTCACGATAGCCCGCCTGATGAAAGAAACAACAACTATTGCAGGGTCTCTTTTTATGTTCTCTCTCTCTGTCTCCCTCCTGTCCTCTCTCTCTCTCTCTGTTTCTCCTCCCCCTCCTCTGCCCCACTCTCTCTCTCTCTCTCTCTCTCTCTGTTTCTCCTCCCCCTCCTCTGCCCCACTCTCTCTCTCTCTCTCTCTCTCTCTCTCTCTGTTTCTCCTCCCCCTCCTCTGCCCCACTCTCTCTCTCTCTCTCTCTCTCTCTCTCTTTCTCATACTTGTCATCCCTCCCTTCCACCCACTTTTAAAAAAAAAAATTGAAATCAAACTCAACCATGCACCATGAAAGCAATTATACTAGTCCTGGAAACTCCTATTTCACACTAAGGCTTGGTGTGGTGGAATGTAGCTGGCAGCGAAAACAATATTTTGGAGTGGCTGCTCATTTTTATAACCCCAATTCTAAACATTCACAAGTTGAAAACGGTTTGGAACTAAGAATATTGGGGGGAGGGGGAAAAAAAACAACCCACCAGAAATTGTTCTAGAGGAGTGGTCAGGAAATAGCTTGAGGTTATAATTTATGCTTTATTTTTTTAACAGTGCTATTCTTTGTTGTGATTTGTGTAATAGTGTAATATTTCTTTTATAGAGATAGTGTCCCAAGCAGTAAGGCTATTAAATTTCAGTTCTATGTATAAAATGAACGGACAACATTTCAGTGCCGGTCTTCTTCTCTTTGGGCTTGTGCTATTAGTTAAAGATCCGATTCACTTCAGTATGGTCTTTTCTCTTTATCTCTGCCCTTGTCTCGGTATGTCTCGCTCTCTGTCTCTCCTCTCTCCATTTCTCTGTCTCTCTTTGTCTCTCTCGCTTACCTCTCTCTCTTTCTCCCTCCATTTCTCTTTCTCTCTTTCCTCGCTCTCTTCCTCTCTCCATTTCTCTTTCTCTCTTTGTCTCTCTCACTTTCCTCTCTCTCTTTCTCCCTCCATTTCTCTTTCTCTCTTTGTCTCTCTCTCTTTCCTCGCTCTCTTCCTCTCTCCATTTCTCTTTCTCTCTTTGTCGCTCTCACTTTCCTCTCTCTGTCTCTTATTTTTTCTTTCTTGTTTTCTGTCTTCCTTTTTTCTCTTTCCTCCCCCCCCCCCCCCCCCCCAAATCCCTCTCTCTTTCTCGACTCTCTCCTTTGGTATTGAATCTGTATTTCTCCATCCTCAGCCTCTACTTCTTTTCTCCCTCTTTTCTTCCCACTTTTAGCGGATTTTTTTTTTTTACTTTGGATATTTTTTCATCGTTTTTTTTTTTTTTTTGTCTTAACGCTATCTGCTTCTCTCTCTTCCTTCATTCTACTTTTGCAGCTCATTTTTGCATCACTTCACAATAATCGATTTTATATGTGTTTTTATATCTCTTTTTCTCTCCACTTTCCCCAAGCCTTCCAGTTTTTTTTGTTTTTTTTGGCCTTGCATGTGTTTTTAACATTTATTCCTTTTTATTCTTTCTGTTTTGCTTTCACTTGCCTTATTCATTCCTGTTCTGTTCTGTCCACTTCGAAATTCCGCCAGAGCCAGCGCGTGAATACTTTACAACTTGTGGGCGGGACTTGGCAAGCGATTAGCGGCAGCGCCGTCTTCTGATTGGCTGATCGGCGTGAGAGCGAGGCTGAGAAACTGTCAGGAGAAGATCACTCGCCGAAGAACTGTAAACAAGGGCATGTAACGCATGTGGAATGGTAGCAGACGGCACGAGGATACGAAGTAGGGCAGGAGGATTGGGAATGTTCGTGTCTGCTTCCTTGTGATTGAACATTTTCTGCAGATCGATCTAAATTTCTGTGACTTGCTTGATAAAGATCATTCTGGGAAACTGAAATTCAGCCTTGGATTATACACTACATTTTTGACAGTGACACGGTATAATCATATCACACATTTTTCACAAATGTAGCCAATCTTTTTAGTACTGCGCTACACTTAATTAATTCCTTGAATTTATAAACATACTGTTCTTTATTTAAAAATTAAAGGAACTAAACAGATTTATATGGACTTGTTTGTCTTCAGTGAAACAGTGAGGTATTACTTGTATTACATAACATTAGACTGTTGCGGGTCCATTGAGTGCAAACTTAGAGACTAGATTGTGTGAGCCTGACTGACTTTTTGCAGTTCTAACAGGTGGATAATCTGAACGTTGGCAGTTGAAATTACCGTACAACAGATTCAGTCCGGACAAAAAACAGTAAGTACTGCGCTAAATGTATTGGGGTGTGAATGTTACACCTGGCTTTGTGACTGGTGAGAAAGGCTTACTTGATGTTGTCCAGCTGGCTACTGTCATCACGCCTAATACTGTTCCTACATTGATTGTACTACACCTTGTCAATACCGTTATTATTTAGGCCTAGAGAAATATAAATTATTGTCTATTAGGCCATGATATTGTGGCCCAAATGGAAGATATCTAGGGAAAGAACAGAGACCTTTTTCTCGTAGCAGTGGGATGTCCTAGGATGAATTAAGATATAGATCTATGAGTTTTTAGAAGCTAAAAAAAAGGGTGGGGGGGGGGGGAAGAAGAGTCCCAGCCAGCAATCCTACAGAAACCCTCGTTTGCATGTAAGAATGGCATCGTTTTTATGTGGATTTGCTAGCCATAACATCGCCCCGACATCGACTGGATGTAAGGAACCCACCCCTGCGTCAATTCTGCTGAAATCCTCTACACATCTACGTTGGCTTGACGTAGGGATGCTGGCTGGAGTGAACCCAATCACATGTAGGTCTAGACTTCTTGCTTTTAGAGGCCTGTGGCGGCTGTCCTATCTTACTGGCAGAACGTCCATACACACGTAGTATTAAAATTTGCACCTCAGAATAAAAAGGGGTACTACGATTATTGAACAGAAATGCGTCAAGATCATATCACAATTAATTACCAGTAACCTCTTTTAAAATCACGTCGACTTGCAGGTATATAGGCCCTTCTGATTTTTCAGACAATTTTTTTTCATCCACATGATCAGCGTTATTACTTATTCTTCTTCGCTCTTTTTTTTTTCTGTTGGTTAATATGTGGATGGTTTGTGGGCGCTTTTGCATGGTAGAGTCCGCTTCTGCCATGTCTTTCGTTTTTTTTTATATTTCTGTCTGTCGTCTTGCTTTTTACTCGTACACTATGATCGTTAGGGTGTCCATGTGTCTTCTCCAAACCCAATCTCAAAATTTTGGTAAATGTATACGTGTATGTGTGCATGTGTGCGCGCGTGTGTGTGTGCATATGTGTGTGTGTGTGTGTGTTTTGTGTGCGTTCTGTAATGTACCACTGATAACCATGATATATATTGTGACAGTGAACTGTGAGATGACTATGACAGTGAACATCTACACTGCCGTCTAGCTGTGTAATTAGTGTAATTAGAAACACTTGCATTGTCTTACATCTAAAGATGTGCGTTCTTACTACCCCTCCCTCTCTTTTTCCGTTTACAGCTTGTATCTCATTCCTGTAATCTCTTATTTTTAATTTCCACTTTATTGAGAGAAGTCTGTCCTCTTTACATTTTGACTTTCATCGTGCTCGTATTCACAGCGGTGACATCCTTTTCGTCATTCTCCTTGCAGTGTTTTTTGTTTGATTATTCTCTCTGTCGTCTCTTTTTTTTTTATCTCTCTCTCTCTCTTCTCTTCTCTGTCTCTCTTCTCTCTCTCTCTCTCTCTCTCTCTCTCTCTCTCTCTGTCTGTCTGTCTCTCCCTCTCTTCCTTTGCACTTCCTGATATTAAGACACAGTATGAAAATAAATGTCTGTCCACTCTTCTTTTTCTCCTCTCTCTCTCTCTCTCTCTCCTTTGCTCCTTACATTTTCTGACATTGAGAATATTGGGTAAGGAAATAATTGTGAAAGAGGACGGGAGAATGAGAGATGAATGTAAAATTGAAAGAAAATTAAACTTTTGCGTGGTTTAAGGACGGAAACTAATTGACATTTCATTCCTGACATAGACGATTGGTTCTGTTGAAGTATTTAGAAGTGAAACGAAGATAGATCTAGATCTAGATCTAGATCTAATTAGGAAATATTCGGTTTTTTTGTTTGTTTTGTTTGTTGCGTCTGCCAGACTGTGGATATAATTATTTCTGTTGTTGCTTTGGTTAGATAAGGCTGTGTGTGTTCTGCGTGTGTGTTTGTATATTTTAAATAGGAAAAGAATTGTTTGGCGATAAACTCATTATCGAGTCACAAACTGCTGATTCATTTTAATTGTCCCCCTTAAATTCCAATCATAGCTTACATAGTATATGCCCTACATGACTAGTCTAAGCCGGCCGACATGCACGAGATTCATTTAAAAACTTATTAATCCTTTCCTCCCAAGACATAAAGTGCAGTGTCCAAGAATTTTAAAGTCTGTATTTAAAATGAATGGCAAAAAAAAAAAAGGGAAGTAAAACGGAAAGTCGTCTAGTAGAATTATGTATTGATAAATTAGAAATTGTCCAAAATGTAGAACAATTGGCACCCAGACAGAGCTTTTAGGCAATATGGTACATTGGGCACCAGAGTGTTAACAGTGATGTTTCATTGCCATGCGTTTGTTCACGTATGCAGGTGCCACTACATTACTAGATACTACCAGAGATATCTTACACTAACTGGATACTACTATCATCCCTGGCCTCTCGCCCGCCCCCCCCCCCCCTCCGGCCCTCTAACCCCACGAGCAGCCCTAACGCAGCCTCGGACACCTTGTCTTTATTTTTCTTTACCCACAATACAACTGGTTTCGCGCGCAAGCTACCTGTCGACCCGGAAACAGAACATATTTCACTATCTGACACCGGACATTTTCTTCGCCCGGAAGCACCAAAATCTTCCGCCTTTTAATCTTGCGTAAGTTTAGTGTCGTGACATTAAGCTTTTACCGTAACCTAATCGCTATGGTAACGGAAACCCACGCCTCTTTAATCCCTTAAAATACTGGTCTGATTCGAAAGATGGTTTACTGGAATACTGCAAATAGGTGATAACTTGTATGACTCATGGGAATACTGCGAATTGGTGGTACATGTAGTTTTCATTACCTACTGGAATACTGCGAACTGCATGAAACGGAAACGGCAAGGAAAACGGCAAAAATCCCGTAAGAAGTAAAGAGAAAGAGTGTTTCCATATGTACGGAAATGGCATTACCGCAGGGAAAGGTATTGGGCATTTTCGTTTCCATTTCCTTACACATGAAAACCCGGCTTAGCAGAGTGACAGAATCAAGAAAAACAAAACAACAGCAATAAGCATCATTTTGATAAAGTCAAGAGCCGGCATTTTGTCCTGGCTACAGACACTTGTAATTTCATGTTCAGGACTCGTAACTTCCACGTCAGAAAATAAATTGGAGTCTTGGAGAAAATGTCGTCTTGCTACAACCTTATGCTGTAAAAAGCGGTCAATTGCCATTCACGGGAATTGTTGGTATGCCATACAAATAAATGTCGCTCCTGAGTTACGTCACTGAAGTAGCTCTTATTTCATAAATTGGCAAAATCGTGATCTGTCGCGGCAATTTTCCATAATATTGTAATATCATATAATTGAAAAAGAGAACATTTGTCCTTTTGCAGCAGGTGAGGGCGAAGACGCTGAAAAAAATATTTTAAAAGGCACAATCTAGTTTAGGAAGCGGGTTATTGTTTGGATAAGGAGACTTTGTTCCAGTGAAGCGGACCCCAAACCTGTAAATATTCAAAAGAAATAGTTACATATCTAACGGTACCATACCAGCATTCTAAAAGCCATATTTACAAACCTAATAACAGGGGACCATCATGTTTTCCCCAGCTATTTAAAATTTGATATTCTAGAATAATTTTAATCTACTTTTGAAATGAAGGCCGTTGGCCATCACTCACTCACTCACTCACACTCCCACAACTGCGACTGAACTAGTTACCGGTAAATGCATGTACCCTGTGTAATCCCTGGACTATAAGTTGTAGGCCTACGGACGGTTTAGATGGACAGGCCGCTTACGAAAGATTAATGATACATGTAATAATAATAACTACGGCAATACTAATACTTGTAACAATAATGTAATAACATAAATAATAATCATGATAATTTATACAGTAAAGAAAAACAAAACTGTAAATACTATAGCAAACAGCAAAGAAGCGCTTTGAAAGACAGATCTTCAACGTTTCGCCGCCCGGCAATAAATTTGCGGAAATGATATTCTCTAAAATCTAATTTACCTCTTACATCATATATAAACACTGCTCCCCTTCATCTCGCACATTCCTTGTTGGTCAGGAATTAGACATAGGCTGTTTGTTTACCATGATATTAATACGTGCATTGTTCTTTAGAAAGACTTCCATCCTTCATCATACCCGGGGTGGTAATAGCCGTTTCTGAGCCCTTTTGAAAGTTTGCGGTGGGCAGAGTTAATGGTGGCTGCAGTGGATGTTGACTCAAGAAATAGCCAAATCTGGTCTCTGATACCAAGGATACAGAGTTTGTTTGCCCCACCTCAGTCGGTAACAGTGACCGGTCTTTGGAAATCTGGACTAATACCAATGGCATATCATCAACATCGGAGGTTTTTACTTTCCACAAGCCATGTTTAACCACAGACAACCACATAATGGTGATCTCAGTTCTTGTTTGTTCTATCTCTCTATTCTGAAAAACTGGAGATCATTTAGAATGAGGAAGAGGTTTAACGAATGCATACTTTGACACTTGCTTAAACTGCATCGTTGCATTATTTTCATCAAGCTGTTTGACATTTCCGATTTATTCCAGCTCCTTATCGTAACAGCAACAAACGGTTTTTGACGTCGAATTTCTCAATCGTGCAAAAGAGTGGAGTTGGCACAAACAAGAACTGAGGTCGCGAAATGTTCCTCCGCTTTCTGAAGATCAGACACGCGTATGTTCAGCCATAGACATGTACAGGAAATGCGTGACTTATTGTCACTGTCATGCCGACATTTTCTATTTGCAGGAAGGTGATAATTATTTTAATGTTCTCACCGTACTGAGGCGATATATTTTACATTTTCTCACACTGGAGAGGCGATATTTTAATTTTCTCTCCATGAGGAGCCGAGAAATTTTAATTTTCTTTCTGAATTATTATTATTTCTTTCTTTTTTTTTCACCTTGGGCAAGCGAAAATTTTATTTGACGAAACCCGATCTAGGAGTAAATTACTCTACGTTAATAATAGTCATTGTCGATGAACAGCTTATTCATTATATTTCTTTTACAAAATAAAGGTTTTCACTCCCTCAGGAATACTTCCTTGCTTGTTTCATAACAATCTTGCCCTTGTTATTTCTAGAAGCCGGAATGTATGACAAATTCTGAGATAAATCCGTTTACATCAGGCTTATCAGTTCTGCAATTTGTCCTCTCTTAAAGATATGTCTAAAGACAATAAAGAATACTTTATCTAGATAAGGTAAAGCCGCCTGGGGAAATAAAAAAAAAAAAAGAAAGATTTTAGCCTTTATTTTTTCCGTGACAGTCGTTCTGGGGTATTTTGGAACAACTTTTTGTGGTCATTGTGAGGTATTTCGGAACAACTTAAGAATATTACCTTTTTAACATTATTATTTATCGAATTTTTGCAGTAACTTTAGCCTTGTCGAACCCTTCAAACACGTTATTAAGTTTCCTTTCCACCAAAAAAGAATATAATATAATAATAATAATAATAATAATAATAATAATAATAATCTGTATTTGCAGTGACTTATGGGTAGCAGCAAATTGATAACTTTCCCATCGTACTGCTCTGACAGTATTTCATTAGGTTTCATAATCAGTGGATATTTAAATGGATTCTTTTAAAATAAACTACTTTAATAATGTGTATGAATTCTCATTCAGGGCTTCACGGTACATTCCTTACATTCTCCGCTAATTCTAAATAAGGACTCATGTCGAGCACAATTGCCCGTAGACCATCAAAGCGTGACCTGATCGCCCTTCTAATGAACGCACCTGAAACAATGATACGTGCTACGGCATCGGAGAGCTACGCATTAAACCTTTGCGCACCGCCGGTCGGCGTCTTTCAGCGTGACTCACTGACCACCCGGAACGAATACATTTTGGAGCTGTTGCGCTTCTCTGTTGCCTCAGAGGATGGTTGGGGAAATTTACGTTGCCAAGGACGCTTTGTTCATGAATTAATGCGAGACATTTCAAATGAGTTATGCATTTTCACGTATCTCTCCGAGGTATTAACATTGAGGTCAATGCAATAGGCTGGAACAACAGATTCATTAGCTTGCGCGTGCGTCTTACAGAATTATCAAGACAGGGGCTCCTTTCTTCAAAGGATCAACGTAAATGGTTTTTCTCACCTAACTATAATGATAAGCCATGCCAGTAAAACAAGTCACCTGGTCTGACCACCTATTACTTTCAGCAGCGTATTGTATGGTGCTCTGCCAGAACTGCAGAAAACCGTAGATTTTCTTAAAAGAACAAATCTGCAGATTTAGACTGGTGAACGAAAGAAGAAGAATATCAGTCTCATAGTTCATACGAGTCAATGAAATCTATGAAGCGGAGCAATGGATTCAGGGAAAGCTATTTTATAGACACAACAGCAACAACTACAAAATCAACAATTACAACATCAACAACTCAAGGGCAGCTTCCTAAATCTTTACATAATTATGAGACATCGACTATCATAATTATGCAATATTTCTCACATTAATAAAAACATAACAGCTCAAACAAATGTTATTCCCACAAGCATAAACCTCATTATGAAATTAAAAGGAGACAGTGTGACTGATTTTCTATGCAACAGCAACCGCAAGATAACACAAACGACAACAACAACAGTCATAAGAACTTGGGCGGGAGCGGACGGTCTGTTTAAAGGATATTGTCAGGGCCGTAACTAGGGCCCCGCAGCCCCCGCAATGCGGGGGGGCCCCCGAGGGTAGGGGGCCCCCGGACGGAAGAAAAAAGAGGGAGAAAAAAGGAAGAAGAAAAAAGAAAAAAAGAGGGAAAAAGAAGAAAAAGAGAAGAGAGAGAGAGAGAGAGAGTCTGGAATTATCTGGGGGCCCCAGCAATTTCAGCAAAGCAGAAAAAGGCAATTTAGAGACAAGAGTGTTAATAACTGTCGGGGCCCCCTCAACAAAATCGTAGCTGTTGGGGGCCCCTCAACAAAATCGTAGTTGTCGGAGGCCCCTTACTTAACTGACTCATGGTTGCCGGGGGCCCCTTAACCTGGTTTTCCGATCAAATTATAATTATGGTTAAGGCACTCGTAATAAATGGCTCTCGGCCTTTGAGTGCAAAAAAACTTGCTTTTTTTTGTTTTGGTCAAGACGATCAAGATGAACCGACGGGAATATCCCTCGGGTGCTCAAAAGCGAAAAATTAGCGAAACAAAATGAAGAGGGAATGAAAAAAATTCCGAAAATAGATGCCTTTTTTAAGCAACCCCCAAAAATGGATGAGCTTGGTAATGCCAGTGATTGTATCAACCCCAGGCCAGTGTCAGATCAAAGTCCAACTTTAGAACCTGGACCAAGCATGCAACAAGAGGAATCAAAATCCACTGGTAAGTAGCCAAGATCTCGATCTAGATCAAGATTAGATCTAGATTCTAGATATATCTAGACGTCTAGATCTAAATCTATACATGTATCTAGCTTTCTCTTGACTTAAATTCTAGTGCATGTAATTATTGAGTTGCCAGCAAAGAGACGGCAAAAATTTTGGTATAGATCTAGATCTATATTTAGAATTCTCTGAAAACACTGTGATCTTCCAGCCCAGCAAATTACGAGCACGAGATCTAGTAGTGCCGGTGTTGTTGCTATTGCTGCTGTTGTTGTTATTGTTATTGTTTTGTTGTGTTTTCATTTTTTAAAGTTATTGTCTTTCCAATCGTAACGTAAATGTAACGTATATCACAACAAAGTATGAATTAGAAAACTAGATCTATCTATATCTATATCTAGTGATATAAGTCACTGTTTCTTTCTTTATCTCACCTTTTTTTCAGGTCACACGAAAGAAGGTAGTGTAGAACTACTTGTACCAGAAATAGATCTATTAACATTGGACTACCCAACTGACAAGGGTCATTTTGCCGATGATCTAACCGATGATATGAAACATTTCATCGTTCAACATGGACTTTGTCGCCCGAAAGGGCCATTTCCAAGGAATACACAAAATAGAAGCTTTTCTTCTTATTTCTATAGTGAAGATTCTACACAGTTCTCACATTCTTCTAATACATGGCTTTGCTATTCACAAATACAAGATGTAGCTTACTGCCATTTCTGTTGGCTTTTTTCCCCCGACCACCGAAAGTTCGACACTCGGGATTGGCAAGGTTTGTCTAAAAAGGTCAAAGAGCATGCACTATCAGGAGCCCACATTCAAGCCTGCATAGTTGGAAACCATTGGAAACAACACAAAACAGTCGATCACAAGATCGATGCAAGTTTATCTGATGTGACTAGATTCTGGAGAGAGATTTTGAGAAGACTTGTTGAAATTATTTTGACAATAGCTAGAAATAACATCGCCCTGAGAGGAACGACTGATCAACTTGGTGCTATTTCAAATGGGAACTTTCTTTCACAGGTGGAACTGTTGGCCAAGTTTGATGTTTCTATGAATATCCTAGATGGCAAAAAGAAAGGGTCTACTAACTATTTAAGTCCACTTATTCAGAATGAACTTATTGGTATTTTAGCATCAAGAGTGAGATTAGACATTTTAAATGAATTGAAAAGTGCCAGATTTTATTCCATCATCATGGACACCACCCAGGACAGTTCGAAAAAAGACCAATTGAGCTTAATTTTTCGATATGTATTAGTGGAGGACAGTGTTTAAGTTCATGAAGCTTTTATCAATTTCTATCATATCCACGACCAGACATCGGACGGCCTACAAACAGCACTACTGTCGTTCCTAAAGGAGCATTCAATTAATTTAAAACACTGCAGAGGACAGGGCTATGACGGGGCTGCGAACATGTCCGGGTCATGCCAAGGTCTTCAAAAGAGGATTATTGACTCTCAAGCAAACGCATTTTACGTGCATTGTGCAGCGCATAACCTGAATTTAGTTGTCAACGACGCAGTGAAAGGAATTGTAGAAGTCAGGATTTTTTTCGATATCATTCAGCAGCTGTACGTATTCTTCGGCCACAGCATCAACAGGTGGGACATTCTCGCTGAAATCACTTCTGAGTCGGAAAGTACACTGAAAACGTTAAACCCTACACGCTGGTCTGGAAGAGTCACCTCTTTAACTGCTGTGAGACTAAGATTTCCAGATGTTTTAAAAGCTCTCAGCAAGATTGCTCTCCAGAATACAAACAAGGACACGATTGATGAAGCTATATCACTGAGGAACAAGATGGAAAATTTTGACTTCATTGTGATTCTCACAGTGCTCAGTGACGTTTTGTCCGACATCAATGTAGCATCAAAGCTGCTTCAAGCCAAAGATCTTGACTTATCAAAAGCTGTGTGTGAGCTGGATGCTGTGTTGTCCAAACTGAAGCAACATCGACAGGATTTGAGTCATTTCTGGCGAGGAGTGAAGACACTGCTCGACGATGGTCCATACCCACAACATTCAAACAGAAGAGAAAGGCAGCAGTAAAGTTTGATGATGATATCGACCCGGAGAGAATCTTCAAAGAAAAAGTGTTCTATGGCATTTTGGATACTATGATCCTGCAGTTGGAGTCTCGCTTCACAGGAACAAAGAAAATCACCTCGCTATTCAAAGTCGTGAACCCACCATCGCTTCTCACTTTACAAGAAGTTGATATCAATACTGAAGTTGACAGGCTTGTTGAAGCGTACCCTGAAGACCTGTCTAAGGCACTAGCTACAGAGCTGGTTATGATGAAGACCTCTATGGGTGATAAACTAACAGGATTGTCTTCTGTGCGACAGCTCGCAACCTGCCTGCTAGTAGATTATAAAGAGGTTGCTCCTAGCTTTCCCAACATCTGCGTTTTCCTGCGCATCTTCATGACAATCCCTGTGACTGTTGCATCCGCGGAGAGGTCATTCAGTAAGCTGAAGATTATAAAAAACTATATGAGAACATCCATGAGCCAGGAACGCTTGCAAGGTTTGGCACTGCTCAGCATTGAAGCAGAGAGAGTAAGAAAACTAGACTACGAGCAAGTAATCAACGATTTCGCGGCCATGAAAGCAAGGAAAGCACCGATGGTTTAAGGTAAGCATTATTTTATTTTTTATTTTGCTTCTGTTCATTTTACTGGTTTTTATTTTTAGTTTCAGTTGCTTGCATGGTTATTGATGCTTGGATTCTTTTGTTATGTAGTTGCAGTTGTGTTCATTTTAATTTACTTTTATTTTCTTGTTTTTTGTTTGAGGATAGTTGTTGTTGTTGTTGTTAGTGGCGGCGGTGGTGGTGGTGGTGGTAGTGGTAGTGGTGGTGGTGATGGTGTGGTGGTGGTAAATATTGTTTTATCCACTAGATTATTCCGAATAAAAAATCCACGTGACGCGCCCAACGTTCCCTGCGTACCATACGCCACTATATTTGGCTGTTTGGGCCACACGTCCTCAGCTCCGGTGCTACAGTATAAGCGAATACATGTACATGTGTTGGGTGGGTAGGCCTATGCTTAGTCTGCGGAAGGGGGGCCCCGATAAGAAAGTTTGCGGGGGGGCCCCCGCTTGGCTAGTTACGGCCCTGGATATTGTTAGGGAGGCGCGATCTGATCACAAAGCCAAATAGAGAAAATACTGAGTTACGTTCACTGTTCAGCTATAGCTTTCTATGTAAAAACACTATGTCCCCCTAACTACTGCTGTATTGAAAGAGCTCTACGGATAGATCTGTGGAAAGCGCGCGCTTTTCAACTGCAAACCTTATCTCAGCGTGGAGTTATTATATAAAACTTCAAATATTTCCATGTCTTTGTAGTATGTAAATGACAGGAGCAGCTGGTGGTCACCATTGTCCACCGTGCTGTTTACGAGCTCAAGTGTTCAAACGTGGGCATAATTACTGACACAAATGTACATAGACTTTGAAGGAATGATGAATGTATGGATGTCGTGACAGATGTTGTTACTTCACGCCATCCGCACCAAACATTTTTCTTTTTGTAGCCGTTTTGTGCTCAGTATTTGATAGTGGGTCTGGTTTCTGATCTATGGTGGTTTTTTTCCAGTTGTTGTGAATTTTGTTTTCTCTCCATGTTCTTCATTACTTTTACTTCCTTTATTTTTTGTCAAATTCTATCTATTCTGGTTTCTCTGATACTTGTTGTTGTCCTTGTCAGCTATCCACCCTTCCCTCCTTGTTTTCCCCCTTAATCCCTGTCTCTGTCCACATGTTCTCCCAACCCCCACCTC
Organism: Onchidella celtica; assembly: GCA_963931925.1. Taxonomy (NCBI): domain Eukaryota; kingdom Metazoa; phylum Mollusca; class Gastropoda; order Systellommatophora; family Onchidiidae; genus Onchidella; species Onchidella celtica. The sequence goes on along the minus strand of OZ007573.1, from coordinate 44,889,034 downwards.
CTCCCCCCACCCCCCACCCCCACCCCAGCTTACGCCTTCGCACTAACTTCCTCTTATTTCCTCCTTGGCCCCTCCACATGAAACTAACCGCCGACTCTGCAAGTGAATGTTTCCCAGCTCCAAACCGTATTTTGGGTGTTCGATTTCTCCCTGTTACTCACCCCTGTGGCACACCCACTCGCTCGTAATAACCACCTATTCAACGGTAACCTGACCCGTAACCATCTTTGACGAACGCCACCACTCCCCACCCCCCCCCCCCCCCGTCTCTCTCTGAGTCTCTCTCTCTATCTCTCCATCGCTTGTGTCGAAATCCAGCGCAACAGTAGAAACATGGTCATGAGTCTCGACATTTCGCATGACGTACGTCTGTCCTCGAAACTGTCAGCGCTTCTCAGCCTACGTTCTCCGGTATACATGCATATTTAGGGAAGGGGTTATGTATACACAGCATTGTCAAACTTGAGATGACTAAAAAAATATGTCATCTTTGGTAAAATCTCATTGTTGTCGACGGTGTAAGTACCGTACGGCCCTGTGCGATCTGCAGCGTGACTCATACTGAAGATACGAAAACACAGAGCGAGAAATGAGACGTAAGAACGTGTGAGAACCCGTGCATTAACTTTCCCGTGTCCTAAGGGTACCTGAGACTATGGTCGACTAGCTAATCTGGAAAAAAAAGTCCCGAATAATTTGACACGCATCTGACGTTTAGAGAACTGGCAGTGGGCGTTGCCGAAGATTATCTCTGGTCGTTCCATTGACGTGACATGACGTGTGTCACAGTACTGTTGTGAGCCTGGGCCTACCACACCCAGCTGCCCACTCCGTCATGACTATTGTCTATACTTCATCACTAAGCAGGACAGGTAATGTAATATCTAGACGGTGGGTGTAATGTCTGTCAAAGAATAACCTTGAGCAATAATAGAAACCTATCTTTATTTCCCTCACACCTGCACAGAATACATATAGGAATGAACGGAGTTTTCTTCTTGCCCTTTGAGTTAGGGTGCCATTCCCCCTTTCAACACGATAAAGCAATATCGGAGACGGGAGTTTCGGCTCCCGTTAGTATAGTGCGCCTAACAATGAACGCCTTTACACCGACAGGAAGTACTTAGGTTTGTCGCTGTGCCGAGCGGAGTTCGAACCGGGGACCTCCTGTACCAGAGAGGCAATCACTATAACTAGATCTACTGGGTGTCTGCGACGGCAACACTGTACCCGATATTCTCCCTTCCTCATCATGGATCATATGAAGTCAATCTCAACCTAATACGTGTATTTTTTTAAAGGATAGAATTGACAACAGGTGATAGGCAAAGCCACCTTTTTTAACAGTTGAGAGAATTATTAATTTGTCCTCTGCCCCCCCCCCCCCCCAGCCCCTAAACTTCGGTTCTCGCATTCCCGTTAAGTGAAAAAAAATGAGGGGGGGGGGGGAAGAGAGAAAAGCAAACAAATCATTGAAAAAATAGGCAACGCTTGTTACTGTGTAAGGTCATCTTCACCAGATAGCTCACTTTCGCTGTCACAGTCAGAGGTCAGGACACGAAACATTTATAATTTGCGTTAGGTCATTATCGCCAGATGGCACACTTTCACTCTGACAGGTCAGGATGACACTCTTTAGTTCCAAGCCACATTACGCGCATTAATCAAACACGACCCGTCCAATGTTTTGTTCCATTTTTAATCAATTAATAACCCTGCGCCAACAAGACGGAATATAGAAATGAAGAGCCTGTAATTAAGCTACCAGGAACCCGTTCCTCCATTAACTACGCCAATTCCAAGAACCCGGGAACAAGATTCATTCCTTTTTCTCATCTTTTTTTTTTTTCCTTCTCTCATCTCCCACTTTGCGTCCATCACCTAAAAATGAGTTTTCCAGCTCGGCATCCCGTGCAAATGAAGAGGATTCTTTGTTTCCCAATCGTTCTTCTTTCCCGACACAGTGCCATGTAATGGGACAGGAAAACTAAAAAAATATGGCAGATAATACAGCTCTTTTCTATTCTTTTTAGACGGTAATAGGCCCGTTTTTTTTGTGTGTCATATTCCATGCCATAGTCCATTTACAATATTGTCTCAGTTTTATTTAATTTTTTTTTTCATGTTGGCAATGCTGCGCCCAAGCAGTGCAGGGAGTGAAGTCTTAAGCGCTGTGGCGTTTGAAATATGACACGTTTTGTATTTGCTTCACATTGCATTTTTCCATGGTCTCTTCAATTTACTTTCACACACCACATTGTCCAGAGTTTTGTTTTTTTTTTCATCCATGATACTACTACAAACCATACTGACAAAACGACTTTTTTGGGCCTGTTTTTCATTTTTACTTTTTATTTGAAGCGACATTGTTGGAAGCCTGCCTGGTGGTTAAAGAAAAAATCTATTAAAAATAAACTTTTAAAATCTGGCAAAAAAAAAAAAGGTCATCATCTTGAGCTCTTTTCGATACCATGTCTTTTTTTTTTTACGTTTTCATTGCTCGTTCAGCGACAAAATTGTTTCTTGTTGGTTTTTTTTTGTCAGCCAGCCCTTACTGGGGCAACAGACTCCTGATAGATTTGTCCACTTATATTGAAAGGTACAGGACATTCCAGCATGTTGAAATTATTGTATCTTCTTGTGCCAAAAGATAACGATGAGCTGCGGCCAGAACTTAGGCATCCACTGCTGTTCACCTCGAATACATTTACGTGTCTACACTTATTACCCACATCTCATTTTAAACCCAATAATTACAATAATTATGGTCTTCTTGCCAAGACTATATCTTGAACCAGTGACTGTATGATTTTCCCATCTTCCAATCTGTATTTTCTACTGTTGCTAGCCCAGCTATCAAAACCTCTATCTACAGCAATTGTCAATCACCTTGTCCATGGAGGGGAAATCCCCTGTAAGTCGGACACTCCTTGCTGAGTCTTTGACTCAATGGACGAGTCATGTTCTGCTGTGATAAGAGAGGAGAGAAAAAAATCGTTGAAGAAGAACAGGTCGGCAGGCTAGAGACACGTCAATATTAGTTGTTGGTGAACTAGGAGCCGGCGTCCTGCTGATTATTACAGCAGAGACAATAACATTCTGATATTATGAACACAAGTTCGGTGATTTGACTTTTATATGTTTTTATGAAAAGCGAATTTGTGTCTTGTATTTTCTCTCGCTCTCTCTTTCTCTCATTCACTCTCTCTCTCTCTCTCCCTCTCTCTCTCACTCTCTCCCTCTTTTTGATGAAAGAGCCCAGGTGTCATATTTGAAATAAATGTGCAGTTCTAGTGTTGAGGGGGCTTTTTTCTTTTCCTCTTTTAATTGAAAAAAATGGAACATTAATGAATTTCAGAGAGAACAAAATCTGATTCTGTCTCTTTGATGCTTTATGCATGCAGAAAAGTATTTCCCTGTAGCTATCTGGTGTATGCTGTTCTCCGTATACCTATGCAAGAGGGAATAACGGAAAATAAATAGACGACAGGAGAGAGGAAGAGCGAGCTAGTCCAGGAAGAAAAAAATAGTTTCATGATAAACTTTACAGAAAAAAAATAATTTAAAGAATGATTTATGTGTCTGGGTATGACATTAGCAAAGACAGTCTCTGTCAAGCGTAATTTTTCAACCATATTTCTTGTAGAAGGGGACCATTAAATAGGTACATGGACGCGTCGTTTCAAGACAAGTACAACCCATCATTGCAACGCTCAGCAGTGTCTTTACATTCCACCCGACCATTTCCCTCATGTAATGACCTGGGTCTATTTCTCATTCTGTCCAGCCGGTGAAATTGTTAGGACGCACTCTCGCCCACAAAAGCCCGTCTATTGAACAAGACTACTTTCGCCATCACCTTTGACAAGTTACCCCAAAACCTAAGCCCTATCATTTGCCTAGTATTGCTAATTCCGTCTAATAGATGGTGTGTCGCTCTATGAATGTGGAGTCTTTCAGGCTATTTCTTCGGGCCTCTTTTGTCCACGGCTAAGTCCGTCCGTTTGGGGAAATCTCGATATGTCGATTCTTGACTAGACAACTTTTAATTGTTACCGCTTTCTGATTCAGTGTTCCTTGATAGAAGATGTGCTACTCAATTTGACTGGTAGTATTTTTGTGTGCGTGTGTGTTGTTGTTGTTGTTGGTGGTGTAGTAATTCCCAATTCTTTCTAGTGTGTGTGTGTGTTGTTATTCTTGTTGTTGTTGTTATTATTATTGTTGTTGTTGTTGCAATTCCCAATTCTTTTAAGTGTATATGTTGTTATTGTTGTTTTGTAGTTGTTGAAGCAATTCCCCATTCGTTCTCTGACTAAGTCTTGACAAATGCAATTTAGTATGTCATAGAATATCAATTTATAGTTGGTGAATACTGCATATAATACATGAGTCATACGGCTGTTTTTCAGTTTCATTGCATAGCAAGAGAGAGAGAGAGAGAGAGAGAGAGAGCAAGAAGGGGTGTAATCAAGATTACATGCTCTCTCAAGAGAGAGAGAGAGAAAGAGAGAGAGAGTGCAATCAAGAGCAAACGTCCTCCATTTGCGTGTGCACTTATTATTTATGCATATGACATTACTCAGTCTATGGCTCTGCACCAGCAATGCAAGAAAAATAATACAGAAAAAAAAGTCAACCAAAAAGTTGTCCGTCACGAGATTTCACGTGCAAACCGCATGACTGTTAACTCTTGATGATTTTTCTTTCACTCCGCTGGACAAATCTCGCCCGTCTGATGACATCGCTTATCGCTGCAATAGATCTGTTATCAGAGTATGTAAGTCTGAATGTAGTATAATAATAATGTAGAATAATAATGTATTTTTTGTAACTGCTTCTATGGGATATAATGCATGTTTGTTTGATTGTTTGTTAGTTTCAGTGCATTATACACCGATGTCCCTCGCAGAGTGACTTAAGGTGCATCTGCGATCTTGTAAATGTAAAAATATCCAAACCGTGCTAACGGTAGACTAATAGTTCAGCTGGGAAACGGCCAGGCGGCACGGCACCCTTGAGACAGTGCAGAACTGTTTGATCGGGTATCAACTTTCCCTCTTGCTAGTGTCCGGCGATTCATTGTACCAGGGTCCAGTTCAGCACCACTGTCCATTGCTGAGGTCTCATCTTCTGTTCAGTGACCATTTTCGTGTGCTTAAGACACTGTTAAAACTTGAAAGGGTGGGTATTGTGCTACATCTATGGGTATGTAGAATCGATATTTTTTTTTTCTTTGGAGGAGAGGGGCTGGGTTGTACTAACTGGAAAAAAGGAAATGGAAAAGTAAAAGAGAATGGGACTTTACAACGCATTTACTAGCAGGGGTCGAAAGAGGAGAGAGGAAGTGACTACTTTACCTGCTTTAAAAAAGTGTATGTATTTTTTCGTATTTTTTAAAACTAGGTTTTAAGATGATAAGAATAGTGCACCAATCCCCCCGCCCCCCTCCAAAATGCAAAGAATGACGAGGGAAATCTCTCAATAGGGAACTGAAGCATAAAGCAACATTGTCAATGACAACAACTATCATGACGCACTACAATAATAATAATTGTACCATACCATCATCAAACGCTAACTGGCTAGCTGGAGACAAAATCAGACTGAGGAAATGTAAGAAAGACCTCTTAATATAATAATATATATATCACCATCATTAGTTGCCTGGTCGGTAGGAAAGGTAAAATTCAAGGTGTCTTGAAAAAAAAAACAACATATTATATACAAATGATCTGCTTTATGCTATTTGCAACTCTGTTGAACTGTTGACTATTGCCGTCCGTATCTGGGCCAGAATGGCTGTGATTTTGAACACGAGCCATACCTCAAATAATTACACAGCTGCCCTACCTAATTTGAATAAAAAAACATTCGATGTATCTTAATTGATATTGTATTAATACATGACTGTATGTTCAAAGTGTGAGAAAGTGAGAAATCCTGAACACGTCTACTTGTCCATGATTAAAAAAGAGATAAAAAGATTAGGAACATATCTATTAACATGTAGTGGAAATCTGACGTACAGATAAGGAGATACTGTTAATGGCAATGTGCCTGTAATGATTAAACAATTTGGGCTACAATATACCGAAAAGCATTGCCAAGCCAAGTAGGCTGGCTGTTAATCCTGCTGTTAGGGTATCACTTTTATGTAGAGGTAGTTTTGATAGATGTATACCTTTTTTTTTTTTTTTGGTCCTTTGTATTTTATATTAATTTACATGAACCAACAGAAATGGTATGTTGATAGTAATAATAACCACAATCAAAATCATAGTAATGATAAAGTAACATTGCGTGAGGGCACAGCAAAGACCAGGAACCGTCAAGACCAAATATTGCCTTTTGTCCACACCCTCCCACAACAGTACAGCAAGTCATAAATGGCATTGAGAATGCGGGAAAAACGTGTGGGAAAAATACCCCAAATCCGTGGGTTATTCCACGCCATAAAGGCGCCGTTCGCAAATTGGTCACTGTCCTAGATAGCACGGGACGGCAAATTGCGGGACTCGTAAAAGAACTCATGAAAATTGTCAATACTATAAAATTTTCCGGCCAAAGTACCGCGGGTGAGCGGTATGAATATTGCTAGCGACATAAGACTGCGAGTTAGAGGGTTTTACTGTTCAGGACGAGTTCGTTGGGAATGGGAACGAGGGCTAGCCAGGCATGAAAAAACTCACTTAAACCACAGTTCATCATCTCCGTGTCAATTCTGTGAGTCTGTCAGCGAGACGACAGATAATTTGCTATGAATGGAAGTTGCACTCGGAATTTCGATTTTCTTATAATGTCTCTCCCTTTCTCCTTTTTTTTTTTTCCTCCTCTGTATAATGCTAGGGATTTTGCCAATTTAGGTCTATTTAACTTCGGTAGAAAGAGAGAATGGTCGAAAACAGTCATGACGAAAGGCAAATGATGAGGATCGATAGACAGCGCGAGTGATGTGGGAGAGAGAGAGAGAGAAGGGGGCGGGGGGGGGAGAGAGAGAGAGAGAGAGAGAGAGAGAGAGAGAGAGAGAGAGAGAGAGAGAGAGAGAGAGACAAATAGAGAAGTAGACACACGAACGCACACACAGAGAAGATTTATTGTCTCTCTCCGCCTATCTGTCTCTATTTCTCCTCTGTCTCTATTTCTCTCGACCTCTCTCTTTACTTTCTGTGTCTGTCTGTCTGTCTGTCTGTCTCTCTCGCTCCGTTTCTATCTCTGTGTGTGCATGTGTGAGACGAAACGAACACGGCACAGTAGAGATGCGATATAACATTATTTTGATAATCTGTACACTTAATACCCGACTAAACACCCTTCACCAGGTGCTGGTAGAAAGACTATTGAACGGGTCCATAACGATGGCTGTAAATGGAAACTATTGCGTGATGAACACGTGACCATTCTAGTCAGCGGTCGCAGTGGAAGGTGTGAGCATCAGGTGATGAGAATACCTGTGTCACGAGTGTTTCCGCCCTGTAAACACCAGCGGTGAAATGAGAGAGTCTCTCTGATGAAAAAGAAAAATGACCGTTACGCCAGTTACACCGTGACGGCCGCGCAAAATCGTCCTCCTCGCGGCCGAGGTGAAAGGAAATGACGTCACAACGCCGTTGATGATTGGTTTGCACAAAAGGGGGAGATAATGCATTAGGAGAAAGGAAACAAGAGAAATTGGTCCTGGCGGGGCGAGTTATGTCACTTTACATGATGACTTTAATTACGGGAGCAGACAGGCGGGCAGGCAGATAATAATAACGAGAGGAAATCGATGAGAATGGAGAGAGAAATAAAAGAAAGTGAGTTGTCCCAGTGTGTCGTATTGGGTTAAATTGGACCCAGATGAAGTTGATGAGAAGAGAAAGACAATTTTAGCTGTTGGATATCTGTTGTATCTGAAGGATGAAAGAAGGCTCACTGCAGGTGTAAGGAATTGAGACAGAGAGAGAGAGATAACGGAGAGAGAGAAGAGGGAGCGAGAGAGACAGAAGGAGAGAGAAGAGGGGGAGAGAGACAGAAGGAGAGAGAGAGAGAGAGAGAGAGAGAGAGAGAGAGAGAGAGAGAGATGAGTTAGAGCGAAAGAGAGAGAAGTGAGAGAGGGGAAGAACAGAGAACGAATAATCAGTTGAATGAAACCCGATGCAAGATCACTCAATATTTACATCATTACTTGATAGTTTATCTGATAATAATCTGGTGCTGTCGTGGAAGAGGAGGAGGGTAACGGATTTTAGGGGGGAGTGGGGGGGGGGGGGGAGGGGGTTGTGGAAGGAACAAAGAGGGGATGACAGCCAGACAAAAATGAAAGATGAAATGTTACAAAATATATGCCAGACAATGCAGATTAGGGTGCAAGACAATAACTTTGGCTGCCCGTGACAAGGATCATAAGGAATATTACAAACTGGGGGTAGGAGGGGGTGGAAGGGGGGAGGGGGAGTAGGGAGAGATGGAAGAAAGTAAGAAATCTGAATAGGAGAGTGAGCAGCAAAAAAGATGGTAAATTAAAGGGGGACCTAACTAAGTAATAAACCCGTGAAAGAGAACAGAAATGTGGAAATGTGAGTTTCAGTTTGAGTTAGAGTTAGAATACACACGATACGATAAGAGTCACAATATTATTGTGCTGGGTAAAAGCAAGACGATAGACAGAACAAAGCAGAACGAGAGGACAGAAAGAGGCCCTGCTAGAAGCGCCCATCAACCACATGTAAGAGGGACATGATGATAGAATGGAAGGATTTAAAAAAAAAAAAAAAGTGACGAAAGAATGGAATGTGAAAAAAAAAAAAAACGGAATGGAAAGAGAAATGTTATGAAGAATGAAAGTGAAGCACCAAAGCGATAAATCAAAACCCCTAAAGATATCGAGATATTGAGGTAAAATCAAAGGGAAACGAAAAAAAACAAAACAAAAAACAAAAACGGAGTGTGGAGAATGTTTCGGAAGAATGCAAGGTAAACACGAATTGACAAATCAAAAACTCAATGATATTCATAATATAGATATATCAAAGAAAACTCAAACTCCCCCAAAAAAGAAAAAAAGATGAGATCTGGAATGTTCCAGTAATCAAGATAAACAGCACGAAAATGGAGTCCACTTCTCGCCACTCGCATATTCGACTCGGCAGAACTTTTATAAACAGGTACAGAATAAAAAAGAAAAGGGGAAAAAAAAAGTCCCGCGGAGTAATTATAAAAACCAACAAACACTCTATAGACCTTTTCAACTTCCGCGTTACGGTTGTTTGCGGGGAGCCGCACGGCTCCGAAAAGCACCGTGTAGGGCAAAAACCTCAACTTGCCTTGATGATGGCATCTGAATATGTGCACATTCAAAGCAAAGATGCATTTTTATGCCAGAACCAGCACGTAACGGGTTTGAACAGTTGGATGCCCAACAACAGGATGGCATCGTTCGACCGTTGTCTACCGCTTCCGCCCTACACGCCGCCATTTTGTTTGCAAATCACATGATATGGAGGACGGTAAATTAAAATGGTCTATACCCATAAGCCCGGCTGTTCACACGTGCGTGTGCAACATCACTCAGGAGAGCTCCACACTGGAAGACCAAAGCATTTGATATCGTGTGTATCAATCTCGGAAGAGCTCTGGAAAACACGGCAAAAAACGAAAACTAAGAAGAAAAACAAAAGTATTTTGTATCTACAATCTGAAGGCCCATCTTGATATACGAGAAACAGCCGTTTGCTCTCGAAGGCGAATCTATCAGTAAACGCTGAGTGCAAGATTATATAGGTACTGTAGGGACCCAACCTGATTTATTTTGTTATTAACTATTTTCACCCCGAGAAATTCAATTGTATTCGTTTTATTACAGTTTTTACACTCTCAGCTCTTGTACAGCCATTTAGGTCTACAGAATACCTTGCTAATCCAAGTGGACTGCTAATCTTGCTATGAGAATATCAGAGTAGTTAGCGACCTTCTAAGCATAACAAAGTTTTTTGTAATTGGCTCTTTGGTAGTTTTCTTAGGGTCCTGCCCACCAAAACACATCTTTTAAGTTCATGGGGACTGGCAGATCCACAGGCTTACAGTTTATAATCGTCTTGCATTTGCTTTACGTTAATTAACTTTGTTTCGTATTTCAGGACTCGGTTCCATTAAAAAAAAAAAAAAAGAATAACAGACTTGCGGAAAATATTGACACTTTCTACGGGTGTTCTAACAATCAAACTTGGCCCGCTGAATCAGTTGTTGGAAAATCAACAAAATGTACAGGTGTTTCGTACTCATGTAGACCTCTGTTATCTTTCTTTTGCTGACAAATTAGCATAATACACTCAAAGCCTTCTACATCTTTCACGTCTCTGAAAATTTCAAGTCGCAGTGCAGGTGGGTCGCTTTCTGGTTACTATTTCTGTTATTATTATTATTATTATTATTCTTATTATTGGGTACAGGTAGACATACATTTCTATAAAAGCATTTTCTAAATAATTTGCACCAGATCAGTAGCGTCCCAGCCGAATATGCGATCAGTTACAACTGTCAAGTCAATTTCTTTCATTCACGGAAAAATCTTTTCATGAATATTCATCAACCTGTTTGTCCCATTTGATCATAGCTTGTTCCATTTGTCTTATCCAAAGTACATCTTATGTTTGCATACATGAAGAATGTCATTTTCTCTCTGACAAGGTTATCGCTTTCATCGACATAATTATTTTTGAAGCATTGATGATGGGACGGAAAAAAAAAAGTGTTAACAGAGGAGAAAAACAAAGAAAGGTTCATCAGAGAGGGTTCTTATCTTTCTGGAAATGTGGACAGGTGAATGGGTTGTGGGGGATGTCATGACTTTTTTGTTGTTGTTGTTGTTTTTTTGTTAATTTTGTTTCTACCGCTCTCTATAGATCTCGACAACGCCATGCCACAATGTATTAAGGTTGTTTGGTTTGTTGGGTTTTTTTTTTTTTTTTGGTGACGAACGATACAGGAGTTGTTACTTTTCATCGTATTGTCCATGTGTGATATAGCACGCATGTAGGTGATTCAAATGACTTAACTGAAGGGTTCAGTTCTATATCGGACCTAAGTCACAAAGAGCTCAAACTGAGACACTAAGCAAAAAGCATTCTCAGCGCTCACTCCGACTCTAAAAACTTGAACTCTTCCTAGGAATCTCCCTGTAACAGTAATATTCCGGAGTTAATGTGCTTTGCCTAGAAAACCGGCTATTCACTGTACTTTATGCATGTCTCTGCATTTCTCTACAATTTGTTTGGGTGTCCTGGTGGACTTCAGCATGTTATAGAACTAACCTCTTGCATTGTGTCCTTTAGCCGTTGCTTTTATATTCCAGGACGCCAGTTTCCGGAAAACGTCTATGTTACAGTGGCCGTGAAATTTGCAGTAAACATTTTCAAGCTAAGTTCATGACAACTTTGTCAAATCACAGGCTAGGAGTGAACAGGTGCAGAGACTTGGGCGTTGGAAGCTGCAGTATGAACTGCTTGGCAAACTGTTATCTCGGCAGCAAAATTTGTTCTCTTTTCATTCCGTTTCACAAGCCGTACATCTATTGCTGAGCACTTGCGTTTACTAATGTCGATTGCGATAACACCAGATTTGAAGTTCTTTGTGAATTGCATATTGGTAAAGTGGAAAAAAGAAGATAAAATTCACGAGAAATGAAATGTTAGCAAAAATGTCCGTACGCAGTGCAGAGAAATACCACTCACGTTTGATCAGTGTCGTTTTGACGATGGAATACCATGAAGTTGCAGAGACCTGAAGTGAGCACTGATTTCAGCTGGCAAATTGATACTTATAGGGAGTGGGCAACTTAATTCATTTTTGATGTGTTCGAGAGGAATTCTGAATAGCCCCCACCCCTTCTCCAACACACATACACACACAAAATCTTCTTTGGTGGCACACTTGGTGGGTTAGAAAAATATTCTGTTTGAACCAGAAGGAATTCGGGCTCAGTTCCCGAGCATGCTGGCACGATGACGGCCACTTTGTGCCTTTCAATTGTTGTGTTTTTCTTTTTCTTGAACCTTGCTGTAGCTTGATTTTGAGAACTTGGTCAATCAACATTTCAAAAATAAAAATCTTACCGGAAAAGACCCGTACAAAATAATTTGAACCAGAGGGAGGGAAAACAGAACACTGCCCATGATACTGCCAAGAACAGCGTCCCAAAAGAAAGATAATAACAGCAAAAGTAAGAACTCCGGGAAGGGAATTTATCCCTTCCTCCTCAGACAAATCAAGCCACCTGTGGGCAAAGAGAAAGTACGCACAATTTGCTGGTTATAAATGCCAGTGGCAATGAAAAATAAATGACACTTTAACCCTAGTATTTCAGCGAAACGATCGAACAGCAATCTAAATCCATCCATCCTGGCTTGGAATTAAGACAAATCCAAAAGAACCCGTTTCGCACGAGAAGCATTACCCATCCTGGTTATCGGGCAGAGAAATCTTCCCCACGCACGGTCCACCTTTCAGTGCCATGGCCTCGGAACATGGATTTGACAAATCGGCGCGAGTGGCCACGGGTAGTCAGTGTTGACGATGGTTTAATTTACAAGCTCAGGCTGGAAATGATAAGACAACACGGGAAAAAGACATTTCGGGAAAGAATTGACTTAAACTCTGTTGTGCTACGAACGATGACCGCTAAGGCTGTCTGTTTATGAGAAGGTTTTCTACTTTTTATCAGGCTCCCAGGCTGCTCCTTTGAAAGAAAGGTTTCTGTCTTAAGATTGTCCGTTTAATAGGAGCATTTTAAACTTTTATTGTCTTTTCTGGCCCAAGGCTGCCAGTTCAAAGAATATTTTTCTCTGCAAAGAGAGGGTAGTGACCAGGCAGAACTACTCAATGGTTTATCGCTGCAGTACGAAATGTAGAAGGAAAATACATGTTTTCCCCTAAATAGATCTAACCAGTTTTATTGCTCACTCCTTTTTCCACAAGGAAAGTAAGGGAGCCAAAGGTCCATCAGATGACATACATTAATGATCATTATTACTACAGGAAATTTGCGAAGGATCATCTTCTTGTGGCAACTGAATATTAAACAACGACATTGCGTATGCGTTCAGTCTTAGCGCTGCTTATATGAATATAAAATCTCAATGCCACACGCTGATTGTATATCTTTAGTAATGAGCAAGTAATGGGTGGTTATTTGTATTGAACAGATTCTGTTTTTACATTGCAATTAATTTTTCTCTTCATTGTGGAAGAAGATATTAATTACTGATCCCTCTTGGCCTTAACTTAGTTCAAATGAGCAGTAACAGAAGATGTGTCCAGCTATGTGATTTTCTCTACAGCAAAAGTTTCTTAATACAATAATGGGAAATGCAGTCAGTGATCACAGTCAAATAGATTAGGTCTATGAGAAGCTGGGTCGCTTGGTGTCAAGTTAGATTAGCATTCAAAGCAGCAGCATATTATTATGTAAGAGAAGAGCCCATAATAAAGGGAACATCATACTATAAACCTTACTCATGTCATCTTCTCGTCTGGCGTGGGGGAGATTTGGGGATGGTGGGAAGAGTGGAAATTATCAAGATAATAATAGATCTGTTAATGGATACTACCCTGAGATAAGGTCTTTGAATTAGTTCTTATCTAGTATATCATTGGAAAAAGATAGCGAAAGATAGGACGCTGAGTGAGAAGGATTTTGCTATTTGAAATTAAGAGGGCACCTGTTGCTTAGTTTGTGGAAATTTTGTGGCTACGTTATGTGTATTTGGTGGAGTTTGCCCGCAGCGTTTTTGAAGTTAGAAAACTCATTAGTATATGAGGAATGTTAAGAGCGGCTCTTCCACAGAGGGGGGAAGGGGAGAGAGAGAGAGAGAGAGAAACATCGAGGGGAAGGCTTGAGGGAAGTATCAAGAGATGGAAAATGGCTTCATGTCACGTTACATCAATTAAACAAGTGCATTCAAAACAAAACAAAGCAAAACAAAACACCGACATCTGTTTTATAACTGTTACAGAATGTTTTCAAAGACATGAAAGGCAGAAAGTAGAGTCAGAAACAGGTGACATCTATTAACATATTATAAGAAAAGAAAGTTACGTCAGAGAGAGGGAAAGAGAGAGAGAGACAGAGGGATAGATAGATAGATAGATAGATAGATAGATAGATAGATAGATAGATAGATAGATAGATAGATAGATAGATAGATAGATAGATAGATAGATAGATAGACAGACAGATAGGCGGATGGATGGATGGATGGATGGATGGATAGATAGATAGATAGATAGATAGATAGATAGATAGATAGATAGATAGATAGATAGATAGATAGATAGATAGATAGATAGATATAGATAGATAGATAGATAGATAGATAGATAGATAGATAGATAGATAGATAGATAGATAGATAGATAGATAGATAGATAGATAGACGGATGGATGGATGGATGGATGGATGGATGGATGGATGGATGGATGGATGGATGGATGGATGGATAGATAGATAGATAGATAGATAGATAGATAGATAGATAGATAGATAGATAGATAGATAGATAGATAGATAGATAGATAGATAGATAGACAGATAGACCGATAGATAGATAGATAGATAGATAGATAGATAGATAGATAGATAGATAGATAGATAGATAGATAGATAGATAGATAGATATAGATAGATAGATAGATAGATAGATAGATAGATAGATAGATAGATAGATAGATAGATAGATAGATAGAAAAGAAAAAAAAAGGGAGAAAGAGGGATCGGGATAACTAAGAGTTTTAACAGCTTTAGAATGTGAAAATGCCCTCCTTATCTCTCGATAACATGAACATGTTCACAATCAGAAATTTTGACTACATAATACAAACACAAAAATTAAGCCAAGAAAAAAAACCCAGCTACATACTTGAAATATCATTTACCACACAAACATTAAGTTCATAACGAGTGTTGAAAGACGCACATGCTGAGGGAACACGCCCATTGGTCGTCACGGGACGGTGAGCACACGAGGGTTAAAAATACATCATGAACATCTATTACCACGGACTCAAGTATCTACACTGATAAGACCCTTTGCCATCCCAGGAATCTGCGTGAGTACCCATCTCCCCAAGGGCTCGCGATAAAGCCGTAACGCACTCGCTGTAAACGTGAGAGACTCGATAAGCGAGGGAGATTGTCAAGAACGCAGATTTGCCGTTTTCTGTCAAATAAATTAAGGTCCAAAGAGATTTCAGAAGAAACACTTAGAGCTCTGGCAAAAGTTCGAATAGCGATAGAGTTTGACAATTAGTACAGAGAGAAATGTGGAGTTGATATTACTGGTATTTTTGTGAGAAATGCGTAAATGGAACTTTTGTAAGGAGTTTATTTATTTTTTGTTTAAATCAAGTTCCCTTTTACACTTTTTGGTCATCCCAGTGAATTTGACAAGGAAAACAAATAAACAACGATAAATTTAAATAAATAAATAAATAAATAATAAATCCTTTTCAGCGGAGGTTGTTTGGGAGCTACAGAGAAGGTTTTATTTTTCCTTTTTTTTTCGTACAGGAAGTTCGAACGGACTTGATTTGCTCCCAAAACTCTCTCATCCCACCCGTTCTCCCTAAATCGATCTGGAAAATGAAAAAAAAAAATATTCTAACAAGTCATATTTTTAAAATGTCGTTATCAATAATATCTAATTTCTAGCATTCTGATGGATATTTGATCACAATTACATCCAACTACGCTACGTTTCATCCCCGGTCTTTCAATTTGGAGACACTATATTGACTTTTCCCCTCCAAATCACCTATTTGACCCGTTCACTGGGCTGCTCTAGGCCAATTATTTATTCATTCATTCAAATCCTTCAAAATTAATGGTCTAATCAAGGCTATTGAATGGATTATTAAAGTTGATTCTCCTTGCCCCCGGTTTCAGCTTTGTGAGACTTTAAAGGAAGAAATCAGGGTTTAACTTCTTTAGAGGAAAACAAATACCAACCGGACAGCCCTGATGTTTCCACTCCACATTTATCAGTCTCGTTGCCCTCGTGATAGTTTTATCTCTTGACCACCGCTCGGCTTTTTCTTTGTGACGTGTTGTGTCCCAGAGTAACACTTTTTCTGTGTATAGCTCTAGCTCTAGCTCTTCATTCTAGGAGGTTCGCTGCTCTTGCCATTTACACCTTACTTTTCTTCTTCCTTTTTTTCTTCCTTTTTTTTTTTCATTTTCTTGTTTCTGCTGTGTGTGTGTTTATGGCGGGGATTAGTTTTTTTTCATTTTCTTGTTTCTGCTGTGTGTGTGTTTATGGCGGGGATTAGTTTTTTTTCATTTTCTTGTTTCTGCTGTGTGTGTGTTTATGGCGGGGATTACTTTTTTTTTCATTTTCTTGTTTCTGCTGTGTGTGTGTTTATGGTGGGGGATTAGTTTTTTTTTATTTAGAATTTTGCCCGGGCAGCGGCCTTTTAGGATCTGCTCTTCTGTACTTTCAACTGCCAAGAGATCTTTGTCGTGCGAAAATTGCTCACGGGCCCTCCAAGTTGTTCGTCCTTATCCGAGAAGACCAGGTGCTCGATCCTACCTACTATACGGTCAGGGACAGGAAGTTCCCCCGTCCCCCCCCCCCCCCCTCCCCCAACCCCCGGTACTTTGGGCATGAGAGGCGAGCACCTTGCCTCTAGACCAACATATCCTGGAAGACTTCTTACTCACACTCTTTGTCTTATTCTGCCATTTACTGTTTATATTTGCCTTTCTTAGTTTTCACTCTATGTCGATCTCAGAACAGTCATATGCCTCCCCTACCCTCGCCCTTATAATTATCGTGCTATCCTCAATGCATAAGGATTATTTCATTTTGTGTGAAAACTTAAATATAGGGCAGACCCACCGTTACTTTACCGTACACGTTACCTTACCACAGTATCATTTCATAATTATAGTTATATTGCGGCTGTTGTTGTTTTGTTTTTATTAATTAATTTCAATTCAAGTTTATTTATTTGTTTTCCTTGCAAAGTAACTTTTGGCACACCCCTGCGATTGTACACCTCTTTCTATCTTTCCCACATGGACAGCCAAATAAACTTAAATGAAATCATACAGGCACGCGCCTTAACTAACACTCACGCAGGAGAAAGGCAAAAGGGTGTGTTGAGGGAGGGGCGGAGGTGGAAGGGGGGGGGGAAGAAGGAGGGGATCCGGGAGGTCATGTCGTTCACGTGTCATTCCTGGAAAAAAAACAACAACAAAAAACTATTCCGATTCCCGAGAGAGCACAGGCTAGCCACATTCGTCAATCCTCGGAGAGATGATTATATTATCATTTCTGTGTGTGTTTTTTTTAAAAAAGAATTTACGAGCAGTGATTTGATGTGTGTGATAAGCTGTCAAATGGAAAAATCAGAGCCGCCTGTGGGTGAAATGAGAAGTCCCCACGGCGCAGTAGCCAGGAGGTGATACAGATCATATCGAAATGTTATTGCTGGCTGGGGATATGCCCTGACCCAAAGCAACGAAACAGCTCTCCTTATTAAAAACATTAACAGAAAAAAAAAGAAAAGAAAAGAAAAGAAATTCTTGGGAGCTCGGCCATCCCAGTTGCGAGAATCGTTGAACAACAGCAAAAAAAAAAAAAGTTGCAGCAACAACAACTGCATCAAAACAACAACTGCAACAGCATCATCACTGCCCCACCACCACCAACAACGACAACGGCACCACTAACAACAGCAACAGTAACTGCACCACCATCACCACCGAAAGCAACAATCTCAACACCACCGCCATCATCAACACCACCAACAACAACGACAGAGGTAAATTTAACTACGTGCAACACAACAGCAAATACAACATCGCTAATAAAAAATAAAAGAATTGTAATATAGAAGTCAAAATCTATACTTAGTACTAAATAGGACAATGGTGGACCTACATTTTTGTGACTCCGAAGCTTCAACAGTTATGGGGCCCCTTACCAACCAGCAACAATAGGGCAACTTCCAAAATTCATCAATTAAAAAACAAGTTTCTTCAGGGCGGGCCCCTCCGGCATTAGTGGGCCCCTCCGGCATTAGTGGGCCCCTCCGGCGTTAGGGACCCTGAAGCTTAAACTTCACTGGTTTCATAGCTACTGAAATTGAATCATTTCTAAATATACGATTGCTGTACATGTTTGCCATCTTTCAGAATAATAATTATAATAACATGGATAGTAGTAATGAAAATCATTATCACCGTGCGAATGAGTATACAGAGATAGCGTTATTTCAGCTTTCTCCATCTTCTCTTTCAATAGGCAGTATATTTATTATGTAATGGAAGAAGATCAGATATTAAAAGGGAAAAAGCAGTAAAAATTATTCATTTCAGGTAATCATTAAGGGTGATGATTCAATAATATTTTCGTTACCTTAGAAAATTCTTCATCGAAAATGAAGGTGATAATATATTAGACGTTATTTTAGATTTATTTACATGTTTATTAGATGTTTCCCCCCCACCCTCTCCCCCTTATGAATGACCCTCTGTCGTTGACTGTTTGCGCCATACCTTTGGAGCCTTTGCGGCAATAAGTTTGAACCTGCGTTCACGTGTTCGTGCTTATCTGCATGTGCATTCGTTTGCAACATGCATTTGTGAGCGTGCATGCGAGAGGGGATTCATTTCAATTCTGTCTACTCTTGGCTAGGAACAGCTTATTACGGTCGTGGCAAAGCAGCTAAAATGAATAGGAGTTGTCAGAAAAATGGATGTTGTTAGGGGGACGTAGACTAATTACAAAGCCAGATAGAGAAAACACTTAGTTGTGTTCACTGTTCAGCTATAGCCTTCTATGTAAAACACTATGTTCCCCTAACACTTCGAAAATACATAATTTGCTTGCTTATGATCAAAAGTTTCGTGGACCCATCTATAGATCTACAAATTGCAGTTGAGCAAGAGTGCTATCGATGAAGATTGCAGTTATTATGAGCCACTGTGACAGTGGGGTATCTCCAGGGGTCAGTGATTGTAAACATTTCCCAACTGGCTCTGCCTCTCATTAAGTCTTATGCATTTTGCTCCTCGTCGGGTTCCAGACCTTCCCCAGGCTTATAATTTCCGCCTCCCACCCCTCCATTGGACGTCACCACCACTACCATCTCCCGTCCCACACATACGCATTGTGTGACAGACAGCGATAGCTTACAATATTTAGCCGGAAAATATCACTATAATAGGATGTTGTGGAATAAAAGGTTTAGAGATCAAAATAATGTTAAGCTGGGAGGAGGGGGGGGGGCGTTGGCCCCATGGGAGGGGGTGTAGCGTTGGCCCCATGGGAGGGGGTGGGGGGGGGGTGGGGGGTGTTGGCCCCATGGGAGGGGGTGGGGGGGTGGGGGGTGGGGTGGGGGGGGGTGTTGGCCCCATGGGAGGGGGTGTAGCGTTGGCCCCATGGGAGGGGGTGGGGGGGGGGGGTTGGTCCCACCTCACTTTTTTTTTTCACTTGCGTTCCACTGGAATATAGTTTTGAGTATTAGAAACCATTAATTACTGTCCTGCACGTCGTGTACATTTGACATTAATCTTCCCCCCCCCCCGCCCCTTCTTCTCTGAGCCTCTGTCTACCCAGTCAACCAGGTCATGAAAAAGGAATGCATTGACAACAACAAGGCGCTGCTAAAGAAAGCGAAAGGCAGTTATTTTCACAACACTTTAAAGATAAAGGCGAAGTACTAACCAACATCACAGTGCCATCGAAAAGGAGCGGGGGAAAAAAAAGCGAAGAAACACAGAAATTGATTTATTTACAAAGTTGATCTTTGACGTCATCCGGACACGCCCTGATTTCTTACCCTTCCTCATCCTCCGGACCATGTGGGTGTATCACATACTCGTATGCACTTAGCATGCATGTTGCACACGCGTGAGCACACATATTATTTGGCCTACTGCTAAATTAACACACTCACTCCGTCTCTTATCATCTCCTCTTTTTCACATATCACACTTGTACAGACAGGACGTATTGCTGACCCGCACACATTTCATATCTCCAGCCCGATTATCACACTGCCACATGTTTAATATTTACTGCATGTATACGCATTGTGATACACAAATTTGTAAAAGTTTACATTAGTTATATACAAAACAAGAATACACAAAATAGCAAAGAAGGATCAACATATATACATGTAATACGTAAAATGTTGCTAAGCCTAGCAGGTTGCTAATCCTGGTTTTACAATATAATTATATCCGGGTTAGCAGATTTGTAGGCTTAGCAACGCTTTTAGTACTACGGCCGAAGTCTTTTGCAGTATCTGAACTTTGAAGTATCGATGATTTGATAGAAAGCTCTGAATTTCTTCTGTCTTCTTCTTCAGCCTTCAAATCTCACAGCCATTAATACCCCTAAGTCTCTGTCTATGTCTGTCCCGTGTTTCTGTGAGGTCAAGAAAACCAATCATGTTCTAATGTTCTTGTTCTCTCACTGTTGACCTCCTTGCTCTTGTCTTTCCCAACTCTTATCCTTCCTCTTCAACTCCCTCAGTCTTATCGTTCTGCTTCTTCTCTCTTCGGCATTTCACTTTTTCTTCTTTGCATCATTGTTATTTCTTTCACCCTGATCTCTCTTCAGTAATTCACCTTCCTTTTCTTCTCTCTAATTCCCCCCCCCCCCCCAAAGCGCTTCACCATTTTCCTCCTGTCTTTATGGCGCCTACCAAATGATCTTTATTAATTTTGTTCCTTTCCTAAATATACATCCCGCCTAATGCCTTCGACCCCCACCCATCCACCTACCCACCCTTCACCCAGTTCTGAATTGTTTATCCAGACAAAAATAGACCCATACAGCCCCATAACCCAGCCTATTGATTTCCCCATTGCCCACGTCCCATTGTGTCTTTTCAGCGGATCAGATTTTGACCAGTCTGAGAGACAGTTATTGTCTCTTGGCGGCCACCAGCCACCAGCCACCAGCCATCGGCTATTCCGAACCACATCTCGTACCACTCATTACGTTGGAGTTTAAAATGATACATGTATTTGATAAGGTTTTTAAATCTTTGAGATAAGAGAAGTTTTTAATCTCAAAACGTCGTACAAGAGACGCCATCAGTGATGAATGTGAAGAATTGCAATAACATTGGGGAGGTAATTCCTGGGAATACTGGTGAAAGGGTTGGGGTTACAAACGATGTGTTGCGATTTAAAGATAAACAATTACCGTTTACTGAATTCGCTGGACAGTAACAGATTGCGGTCAAGTTCACCTTCCCAGCAACATTTTGACTAAGCATGAAACGATTGTGTATTACTATTAGTATTTGGATTGAGAGCTTTTAAGTTTTTTTCCAGTATTTTGTGCAACAGAGGACACACGGAAAGTGAGGGTGAGATTAAAAGAAAAAAAAAAGGTAGGACTAGGAGTAACGTCCGAGAGGCGATAAGGAGAAGAGGGTTGGAAATGGAGGAGGAAGGGGGAACGGGATAAGAGTGAAACAGAGAAATAGAAAATGAGAGACAGGACAGCAGTGCATGACTGCATGCGAGAGAGAGAGAGAGAGAGAGAGAGAGAAAGACAGAGAGAGAGAGACAGAGAGAGAGAGACAGAGAGAGAGAGAGACAGACAGACAGACAGACAGACAGACAGACAGAGACAGACAGACAGATAGACAGACAGACAGACAGACAGATAGACAGACAAACAGACAGAAAGAGAGAGAAAGAGAGAGAATCAGAGGTGAGAGACAGAGCTAGGAAGACGGAGTCGAGAGAAGAGTAAGTAGTGTCAAAAGACACACCGACAATAGGGAATCGAAAGTGGTTTAAAAAAGTGAATACATTAGTAGTAAACCCACGGAATCAATGTGTTAAACCTGTATCTATGTTCCCTCCTCGCTCACCCCTCCCTTGACGGTATGAAGCACCGTCGTTTCAGGTCATCCATCATGGATAAGTCACATTTCCATGTGTGCATGACGGACAAACCTTATACGAGATAAAATGAAAAAAAAAAAGATTGAAAGTGCACGTGTGGGCTGGAAGTAGAAGAATATGAGGAAGACACGAAGGACCTTCGGTGTTCAAATAAGTACTCATGATTCCTTTGTAAAGCACGTTTGATTTTAGCTGTGTATACTGAAATAATGAAGACGAGTCTCAGAGATAAGGCAGTTTTATTTTAAAATCATACGTTAATTCTTGTTGTATTTAATTGTATTTTCAGTGAAAGCTCTTTCTTGCCATGCCAGTGTGTATTTTTATAAATGTGCTTTACGTAATTGTATTATTAGTCAGTTGTCTTTTTCCTATGATTATTTGCCTTTAAATTGCAATCGGGCAAGGCCTATTTTAAATGCTTTCTATAACTGTCTGTGCATTGTTATTATTATTATCATTATTTCAAACTCTTTAATTATTGTCTCAGCAGCCCTCGCTTTCCCATCGATTTCCCAAGCCATGTTTCTATTTCTGTACAAAACCTGCGGAACGTCTCTTTGACGGTGTCACTAACAAACTGATAGTTTAATCGTTATCACAGCTTTGTTTACAAATAATAAGCGAGTAATTTTACAGGGTAAAACAGCGAAACCAAAATTAAGATGAATAAAACGTTCAGTGTCAGACAGGAATTTTGTACGCTGCTATTCTCTACTCCCTCTCAATTTAATAGTAAATTGTAAACGACTTACTGTAACGGTTGTTTGCTGCCGCTAGTAATGATTTTGAAAGGGATTACAGGTTAAAGCCGTATTCACATGAGAGTAAATTCAGACATAATTCATTCTGGCATGTCCTGTTGAGAATCATGGGGCTCGATGAACGATCTCTTCTTCTTCATCTCTCCAATTCTTTGGTCAAAACTGATATATTGCTTTCAGTTTCAAGACGAAGCATGAGGCTCTATTAAAAATGAATTTACCCCTTATCCCTTGTGAATGAAGACTGAAGAGTCGAGAGTGGACATGGTAGAATGGTTGTGAAAGATGCTGTGTACTGAGTTCAGTAAGTTACTTGATTTAGTCATAGAAATATTCGTATGACGAGCGTTCCTCGTAAAATTTTATGACTGTGTTGGATTGTGAAGAAGAGTGTGAAGAAAAGAGACCCACCGGCTCAATATTGTGAATAGACATAAGAAACCTAGAACATAGGTATCAAAGAAGCAAAGCAGACAAATCCCTTACCTATTGCTGCTTCGTGATATTCAAAGGCAGCCTAGTAAGTATCGTTTTCGAGTTCTTATTGTTATATACACATGACCTGGTATGACCCAGCAAATAACCAAATAGTATACGGAAGTGAAGGCTCAAAACATTTCATTTATTCAAGGAAGCTGTCTTCCTCCGAAGATCTGTAGTTGTGATGCCGGGAATTCGAATTCTTCCAGCTAGGTTTCAGTGTGAACACGACATAAAGTACGTTATAAACCTGCTCAATGCAGTCATATGACACTGATGGATATGTGTGCCTGGGGTGTTTATTTTAGTATGGCGCCGACCCGTTAATGCAATCAATAAAACTCCTCTTGTCAAATAGATATTTTTTGCAGTCCCCGTTCCCCATTTTTCTTCTTCGGAGACACAGTCTAAAACGATAATCCGTTCATTAAAAAAAAAAAAGAATTACGCGGGGGGGGGGGGGGGGGCTGGACCCATTGCAATGTGACCCGATTGACCTTTGGTGCGGGCACTTTCTCAGGGTCCAGGTCGATCGTTCTTTAGATAATGGATACAGACAGACAGACATACAAATAGATAGACAGATAGACAGATAGAGATTTTATTATGTTATTTTGGAATGCCAATGAGATAAGTTTCCTTGTCAAATTGTCGCTGTGTCACCAAAAGAAATCAGAGAATGACTGCAGTGGCTATTGTCATACTAACTCATTAAATCGACAGGCACCTGAAGACGGTGGCAAGAAATGGTCGGTTTACAGTCTGAAAGAACGCCCAGAAAGGAAAATTACTGTATCGCCTTCTCTCTTATTTTCAAGTTTGACCATGAATCTGGGGGTAAAGTTTCCTTCATGAACAGAAATAGGAAGACTAGAGACAAAACTGAATTAAATTTGAGATAATGAAACATGACAAAGAGATGACGGAATGGGAAACAGGCTTGACAAATTTGGCCGAGCTTTAAATTGCATTTCATCCTGCACTTGAAGGTTGAGAATGAGGTTATAATGATGTTTTATAGAGTGTGTGAATTACTGTGTAGGTTATAGAGAGATTTTTTTTTTTTTTTGGAGTGGAAATGGAGGGAGTGGGGGAATGGAGAGAGGTTGTAAACAGAGTGAAAGGAGAGATGGAAGAAAGCTGAGAA
Source organism: Onchidella celtica (assembly GCA_963931925.1). Taxonomy (NCBI): domain Eukaryota; kingdom Metazoa; phylum Mollusca; class Gastropoda; order Systellommatophora; family Onchidiidae; genus Onchidella; species Onchidella celtica. The sequence continues at coordinate 44,864,732 of OZ007573.1, read as the reverse complement.
GGAAGAGAGAAAACAAAACACGCAGAGCTTGGAAAAAAAACAACAACACAGTTATAATGAGAAACATGAGGGAAGAGAGAGAAGGTGGGAGGCAAAATATGAATTGGGGGAAATATTGAATGAGAACGAGATGTCATGAGAAAAAGAAAACAGTAACGATATCTTCATTCCACGCAGTGACGCATTATGTCATGTTTGAGAAGGAATTTGATTGGATACAAAAATAAAAAAATATGTATTTAAAAATTCCTACATTTTTTATTTTAAAATCTTTTCAAGATTTACGATGATCCGAAGCCGTTTTACTTAGCTTTGATGCACTCTATACCGTTGGAATTTGTGTGTGGCCGTTTGTTTTTTTGTAATCCCTATACCAAGTGTACTGGAGAAAGTGAAGAAAAGTGCACGTTTCCCATTGTTTTCCTGCAAAACAGCGTAAAGAAAACAGAACGGGTTGAGATTTCCCATTAAATATATCAACACAGCTGTTGTCTTCATTCAACAACACAAATAAGCCTGGAGGTAACCGAAATACAGGATGGTTTTCCAAAGACATTAAGCAATGAATTTAATGCCGCCGAGATGTTGCGGTAAAAACAACAGTGTCAGTGGAGTTAGGTAGCTTAAGTGTCACACTGCACGCCTTAACAGGTCCAGGCTGTTAGTGACATGCATTTAGCCCCTGATGTTTTGATGGCGGGGCTGGAATTCTGCATCGGTGCCAAGCTAAAATAGTGTATCGCTAGAATTGCAACTTTACGAGCGAAGGGGGCAATTTGGCAACTTTGAAAAGTTGTCTTTGATCCAGTGTTGAGTAAGTGAGAACAGGAGATGTTTGGGAAATGAAAGACAGGAGGTAAAAAAATGAGAATGTATTAATGAGATTTTAAAATCATTTTATTTCAACATTTTTTTCTTTTAGCAAAAAGCATCATAAATTTTGAATCCTAAGAAAATATAGTAGAGTCCGATAGAAAAAGAGTTTATAAAGAGAGAGAGAGAGAGAGAGAGAGAGAGAGAGAGAGAGAGAGAGAGAGCTGCTGGAAGATCAGAGGAGAGAGGGATTCTGTCATAGCTGGTTTATCAAAGCATGTAAAATGCATTTTGGAACATGACATAACAAAAAAGTTGTTAAAGGAATCTCAGATTAGCAAATTGGTGAGCAATTTCAGAATTCCATTCCGACCAATTTTCCTGTTTCCTTGTGGCATACAGAGAGAAAAGAGAGCGAGGGTGAGCTATATATTGATTTACTTGCGCCAAAACGAGGATGGGATTGCATTTTTAGGGGAGAAGTTTTGGGGGCCTCATCGATTATGGGAAAGACATTGCAAGGACGCCGGGGCAGTGGGAGACAGGCGCTGTGGATGGCAAGAGAGAAAGTAAGCGGGATAAAAGTGAAATAATTAATGATATAGCCATTACTAGATGCAGGTAACCAATATGGACCATCTACAAAACGCGTTCTAAGCCTAGCAGGCTGCTAACTCTGCTTTATATAAGCTTACATTTTTATCATCAGGATTAGCAAAGTGCTTTACGTTCATGCTTCTTACAATCATCCACCACTTACACTCCTTGTACATTATTGTCACTATCCGTCTGCCCCGACCTGTTCAAGGTGTTTGTTCTGACAAAGTATTAAAAAGAAATCTTATGTTGTACAAGTGCACATTTATTTTGTCACTCGAGATAAAGCCACTTTAGGAAAAAAAGACGCAAGTGGAATTCAGCAGCCTCAGCTGGTATTATATATAGTAATTAGAAATACCGGTATAGTTGAGTATTATTGAAAGGCCTAAGGGCCAATGAGTTTAACTAATTAAATAGTACTTGGGACAGTATCACTCTGAACCTGAGAGCTTTGCGAAAGAAATATTGAAAGGTCTATTAAGTACAATCACCCTGAAAACTGTCCTCAAATGTTAATAATGTACTGGCTTTTCAAATATCTTAATATTCATAAGTTTTATATTAACATTATCAGGGCGCATAATATCGTCACTGCTCTGTGTTGATGGCGTAAGTCATTTTTGACACTTTTGAGATATCGAGAAAAAATTGTTTCTTTTTCTGTCATTTGGTGACTTATTACATTTCCTATTGGGGCATTTATTTTTTCATAATATAACCTGATAGCCCTCATGCTTAGGAATGCAATGAACCGCCACTTGCCCTTTGGCATAAGTCTGACATAATTATCGTAGAGTCGTGGCGATATAATAATTATCTTTAATATGAAAGCTTTGTCCTAAGAACCATTCATTGTTTTCAGCAACTCAGCAGTAACATTGAAGTTATTTTCCTGTCAGAGAGCAGTCCTTCCTTAAACCTGTCAGCGTGCTTGTCGTTATAAGGGCGTCTGGCAAACTGTAACTTGGCTCAGGAGCAACAGAGTTGTCAGGAAATGGCATTAATACCTGCCTGGAATAAAAGCTTACTGGGGTTCACTTGAGTGCGCTTGTGAAAGTAAAACTTCATTTCCATTGTTTTCTTGTTACTGCTTTTATTCCTTGAGTGGATTTATAAAGGAAATCATGAGTGAATGTATTACACTGCCAAATGCAAAGGAATAAACGTAAAAGACGCAGAGCTACTGTAACCTACGTTGTTTATTAAGTTACCTCGTTATCAGTGGTGGACCTACATTTTTGAGACCCTGAATCTTGAACTGTTTTGGGGTCACTAACAGTAGCGCAACATCCAAAATTTATATACTAAAGAAAATTTCTTCGTGGCCCCTCTGGAATTACGAGGCCCTGAAGCTTAAGCTTCATTGGTTTCATAGTGGATCTGTCCCTGTTCATAATATTTATATCATGCACATGGCGCAGTCACATTATTTTAACCCATTCTTTCCCACTTCCAATTTAACTACTCTCATCATCTGCAGTGTCACCTTTAGAATAATATACATTGGAGCTGAGCTTCATGGGATTAAAGAGTGTTTTTTTTTTTTTACTGTTTCTACACTTAGGCCAATGTCGCCCACTTTCAGATAACCCATCACGGGGTCTGTGTGCCTTAGGCTCGCGACTATGCCAGTTATTGGTTGTTCATTTTAACCCCTACGGCATTGGATCAACCCCTACGATTAAAGCTATCTGTGGGGGACTTAAACATTTTGTGTAATTGACACTTTTGTGTGGTTCTATAATAATATGGTGCCTAAAAATTCTAAGTTTGAGGGTAGAAATTAAGAAATTATGAGTCATAAGTTGATACCTCAAAGCTTAACGTCGTCCTGTCCGGGATGCTCAGCTTAATTAGCTTCTTGAGATTTGTTGCGAGAATCTTCAGAATCGTAGAATAGACACAATAACAGTATACCGCATTGTATTATTATCATCCCAAAAACTGTGTCACTGGCAACTTCTGAATTTGTCAGGGTTGACCGAACATGACAAATCTGAGCTATGCGATATGTTGCTTGTCGCCAAGAGCAATCCATACATTTTATGATGGTTTGCCAAGTGCTACAGTAAACGTCATCGCCATCGGGTGCTTCTCAAACTGAACAACCCTGGGGAAAATTAGGCTGTTACCCGACTGAGTAGCGCAAGAGTTCATTTATATCTCTATAGATTTTGTTCCCGGCCATTCTGTATTCTGCGGCTACCCTTCTGAAGGAAGAGCATTGTATGGCAAAATAATGTTTTTATTGCTCGACTCGCTGATTTTTCTTTACATCCATCCCCAACCTTTTCCAAGCAAAGCACAGATTTGGGATTTGATTTTCATAGTAAGGAGAACGGAGGAAATTAAATCAGGTCAAATATTCGAATATGTAGAAAAGACAAAACTGAATACACGAGAACAAACAAACGGAGATGGTACGTAAAAAAAAAGAAGGAAAAAACGACTTTACAGACAAAGACCCAATTAACTCACTGCGTCAGCTATCCACTGTTGTCTCCAAAATGTATATGGTGTACAAAATGTACAGTTCCGTACAGCATTCGTCAATTTCCTACTTTTCCAGAGTAGATATTCTATTTCCACTGACAGTAAAAGACGAAGCTGAGGACCAGACATTTTTTTTGTCCCAGAGACTTGTTTCTAAGAGCTGTGTTTGTGGTTGGGGGTGGGGGGTAACCAAGATTTACCACTGCGCACTCCCGCCCAAGGAGGACTGATAGTTCAAGAAAAATGGTCTATCAAGAAGAATAGTCGTAAAAGGGAGTACACAAATAAAAACAAGTTACTCTCAACCCTCTTGACACAGTGGGACTGGAGCGCATGGAGCTATAAAAAGTGTTTGTTTTATGACGACATAAAGAGCGAGTGATGCTTCGCAGAGCGGGGACACCCAAGATGGCGGACCAGGTGTCCCGAGAGCAAGGGCAGATAACTGGCTAAGGGGAGAGAACTGGATGTCAAGGTTACGGAAAAAATGGTTGAAGTTCAGCATTGATTGATAGGCGTGTTTGTTGAACATGGGAGGAAGTCAATGGTTGTGTCGGACGTCAACAAACTTTGTAACGACAAAAGGCTGGAAAGACAAAACAATGATGAATGTTAATTGTCAAAGTTGTAACTAAACCAGCGTGTTTGATTTATGAAAAGGTGGAGAGAGAGAGAGAGAGAGAGAGAGAGAGAGAGAGAGAGAGAGAGAGAGAGAGAGAGAGAGAGAGAGAGAGAGAGAGAGTTGGCAGTTTGGGTACCGACTTGAAGAACAAAACTAAAAGGAAAAATAAACTGCATATTCTGTCAAATCGTTTGTAGGTACCCGGTACCCAAAAGAAAGAGAGAGATGAGTGAGAGAGAAAGACTGAGCGAGAAGGGAGAGAGGGGGGAGGAGGGAAGGAGGGTGAGGGGAGAGGCAGGGAGGGGGAGGGAAAAGGGAGGGAAGAAGGGAGAGGAGAGAGGGAAGGAGGGAGAGGAGAGAGGGAAGGAGGTGGTTAAAATGGCAGGAGAGGGGGGGAGGAGGGGGTTGCACTGAAAATAATGGTTTGACATTTAACCTGTCTCGGCTTCATCTTTAGGATTCAGTTCCCTCTCGCACAAATTACAATCACCCTGTTTTAAGAGATGCCCATAGGTTGGGCCACCACTAAGTTGCTTCATTTCCCATCAAAGTCAGATTTTACCCAGCTGCATCTCACTCCACTTCGGCCATCATCCTTATCACGTCTTTTAAAGCCTGCACTGCAGAAATGCTCATTCCATCCAATTTCACTCTCATTACTGTAATATCCCAAGTCCATTGTTGAGCAACTCGCCCTTGTTTGACCGCCATGACTTCCTTCCGGTCCCACGGGGGATTACGTCCGCCACCTCCCCTGTCCACAATCTGCACATGGAGTTGTCTGTCTGTGCAGCCGTCAGCCTGTCACCCTCCACCCGTCACCCCCATATTCCCTGTCAACGCTAGCAATTTCCACGGAGTGGTTATAATGGGATGGAAATGACATTGATTCGATCCCAGGATCTCCTTCAGACTAGTCTTTTCAATGAAAATTTCTGAACAAATTTGAGGCAAGATGATATTTTATTATCAAATGAAGAAAACATTGGGACATGAAATAATAATAATATTACAGTAATCATGTCTTTTTAGATATTGAGTTGTTTACACGGATCGAACTAACCACATCCAGGGACCTTAGTTCTTGTCTGTGCCATCTCCATTTCCTGAAAAACTGGAGATCTTTTAGTATGTTAGAAGCAAACCCTGACTCCTGTTTAAAACGCATTGTGGCGCTTATCAAGCTGTTTCACAGTAACGATTTGTTCAAGCTCCTTATTATGATACAGAAGCCGGCAAACGTTTAACGACGAATTTCTCAGTTATACAAAAAGTGGAGTTGGAACAAACAAGAACTAAGGTGTATGAAAAATGACACACAGACCTGATTAAATGAGAAATAAAATACACGAGCGTTCTGTCTTACCTTCCAGTCTTACAGATACGCAAGGGTTCATAGACACTTCTTATCCTTATCAATAATATGGTATAAAGGAATCCTTACGTAGCAGATAAATTGTTCAGCATTACTACAAATGTGTAGTTTGCTGGGAAGATGTAGGAACAGGGAGGACGGTCATGAGTACCAAGGCCTGTGGCGTGCTATGGCTCTTTGTAAAACAACTAACATAACATTAAAACAGAAACACCACTATAATATCCTAAAGCCTAAACGCCGATACCCGATAAAGAGACAGACCCCAGATACCAACGAAATTAGAACAAAACAAAACGAAACACAGTGTGGAACAAAATAATAAAAAATAAAAAATAAAATCTGAAATCTGATAGATAATTATAGATTTTCAAAAGCTCTTGATATTATTTATTGTTTAACAAACAAAAGTAGATATGCATTTTGTCTTTGTCCATAAAAATACTATGATAATAAAAACGGTACGGGCCATGCATCCAGTATGGTACTTAACAAGTGAGGAAGAAATGCATTTACTCAGTGTTGTGTTGTCAGCTACCCGTAACAGAAGCACGTCACTGGTTGTCAGTATCGTCTTTTACTCTTGAGATGTTTTGTCACGAAGCAGAGTTTTGTATTGGCTCTTAACAACACTGCCACAAATCATAGTTTTGTGTAAACTCATGGAGCCGTGAGTTCATCCTCTTCACGGAGCTCATCATCCCTTGCATGACAGAATGACCTGAGGTCAACCAGGCCCGGGTGGACAAAGTCATGCGTAACCAATTAGCAGTGGGCCATTTCAAAGGCGTCTTCCTGACTTCGTGATTAGAGTTTGAAAACACGGGCCATGCATGAAGGGGAACCACTAGGGGTTTCTCCATTGTCTGTGGACGCATGGACGGCTGGTGAGTGGCAACGGCGTCCCTCTGACCCGCTTTTTCAATGTGCCAGTCATTAATTTGGCTGATGAATCGTGACTGAGAGGGTAGTGAAAGGGGAGGGAGGGGCTGAGAGAGAGAGAGACAGAGACACAGAAAGGGACAGAGATAGAGAGAAAGAGAGGGGGAGAGAGAGAGAGAGAGAGAGAGAGAGAGAGAGAGAGAGAGAGAAAGAGAGAAGGGAGAGAGAGAGATCATGAGTATGTGTGAGAGAGAGGGGGGAGCGACAGTTAGTTCAGACTGATGAGAGAGAGAGAGAGAGAGGGAGAGAGAGAGAGAGGGGGGGGTGAGAGAGAAAGAGAGAGAGAGAGAGAGAGAAAACATGGAACAGAAGGAAACAGGAAGGTAGTGGGGAGTACGAGGATAAAGACAGACGCAAAGAAAGAGAGAAGAGGTGGAGGGTGGGGGGGGGGGTGGAGAAAGATACAAAGAACGAAATGAAGAGAAAGAAAGAAGTGGAATATGTAGGAAGCAGAACATACACGGAAACGACAACAACAACAATTGTTGAACTTTCATTTGTTGGCAAGAGATTTGAGCAGTGGCAGAGGGTTGGGGGGGTGGAGGGGGTTCACCTTCTTTACTTTCATGTCTATATGCTCCCAGAGTCCTTCCAATGACACTGAATGGGAAAGGCCGTAATTCTTTAGCCAAACAGTGTCTAACGTTCCCCGACTGGCCCATACTCTGGGAAGCTAACAGTCTAACGTTGCGAATTGTCACACCCTTCAAGCAGCCCTGCCCTCGGTCTAAACCTCGGACAGCAAGCGTTGCTCGTAGCGTAATTGAATGAGCAGTAGATTGAGCTCACCATAGAGTATCTCACATGCATAGGTGTCAGGGGCGGATCTGCAGTATGGTGGAAGGAAGAAAGATTATCGTTTCGAACCGATAAAACACTCTGTACTTTTTGATATTTACATCCAACTCCTCTAGAGTCCAAGCCATGGAGTTTCAGACTGTTGTTGCATATCAACTATTTGGTATAACTGTTCAATTTCCATGAAGTAAAATTTGGCGACCTCAGTTCTTGTTCGTTCTATTTCCATTTTCTGTACGCTGGAGATATTTTAGTATGTGCGAGGTAGATGAAGTATATATAATAAATGCACACGCTGACACTTGCTTAATATGATTTGTGTCACGTATCGAGCTGTTGCACAGTTCAGATTATTCTAACTTCTTACCGTACTGCTAAGGCCTCAACGTTTCTAATGTCGAATTTCTCAGCTGTGCAAAAAATAGAAATTGGAACCACTGCAGATGTGGAAGAAATGGCTCTGTTCTCGACAAATCTTTATAGATGGACAGAGCTCCCGCCGCGGGATGATAGCAGGAAAGCGGGAGAGACATTTACGAGCATTAGACCTCATCACAAAACAGTTTAATATCCGCCCATGCTTTCATTTAACTCACTCAGAGGGCCTGGTCAGCAAGACTTGGTGCTCACACAGAAACTCATTGGAATCTAAGAGGTCTCAATCAAGACGGGCGTTCCCCTACGACAACACACACGTTCGCCCGTCCAAACAAATCCCATTTCGTTACTATGAATAAGACCAGGGGCTTTTCAAGCTACCGCAGCACAGGTTTAGGGTACCAATTCTTGGATGTGGAAGGGTCAAAGTTCTCCATTTGCCACCCAGGCCAATCCCTGTCCCTTCCCCGCACTTCTACATTGACAACTTGGAAAAACTAGAGATTTCTAAAGTCAGGACTTTGACAAATGAGCTTGGTTACTTTTGGTTACTTTCTGTCAAATCTCTCCTCGGGGCCTCCGTCAAACTTTGGGGTCACAAAATTTAGTTCTGTGTTAGAGTAATTTGAAACAGAAGTGAAGAATTTATTATTTTATGCGCTTGAGTCGTAGAGCAAATCAATCAGACTCACCCCCCCCCCGCCTCTCTCTCTATCTGATGTCTGCCTGTGCTAGTCTGGTCATCTCCCCCCCCCCCCTCTCTCTTTCTCTAATCTCTCTTGTTCGGCCGTTTTCTCTCTTTCTCTTTCTCTCTCTCTCCCTCCCCCCTCTTTCTCAATGTTTTGTCAGCATTTGGACTTCTCGTGTGTTTACACAATTTAACAGTGGGGACATAACCAATTCATAACATTTCTTATAAACGGCGACCTCGGAGATCTCTTTGCCAACATGTTTTCCGAAGATCGATCTACTCTTATAAAACAGATTACCAGTTTGACATTGAGAATCTCCAGTATCGCACAATTTTCTACGACTTACCAGTAAGCAAACATTCACAGTTCACTTCTCACTCCTGTGTAATATTACCAAGGTTATTAATTCAGTGATACTTTATCAGTCTGGAGTGAAAGCTTAGTCTTGCTCCGAGGATAGGACAGGAGCCGAGAAAAATGGCTGTGGGAAACCCATCACCTCAGAACGAATTGTTTACACTGTCTGTAATTTATAGTAACCTATACTTACAGGATCCATTTAGCAGGGAGGACTGATTCCCTTATCAATAATATGATACAAAGGAATCCTTACGTAGCAGATAAATTGTTCAGCATTACTACAAATGTGTAGTTTGCTGGGAAGATGTAGGAACAGGGAGGACGGTCGGGAGTACCAAGGCTGGTGGCGTACTAAATCAACACTGTTTTGGAATTAAACGGGAGTCACGCGCACTGAAGAGACTGAAGCAAGTCTTGTCTCACTAGTTCGGGAGCGTCAAAAACTGCTTTGAGGAAGGTAGCGGAAAGAGAGACCTTGAGCTCTGTAACAAAACAAACACATAACGGTCTTGTCTCAATGCACCGTCAGTTAGAACTGCATGACCAGCGTAAGAGAATAAGAAGAATTCCGTCTCTACACCGAACGTTGAAACTGTTCGGCAATATAACCAAAATGCCCAACGTAATGTCAGTAAAACTATGCATATCTCACGGTTATTCAATTCTTTCACTACCTTATTATCTTTATTACTCTTGTCTCGGTTGTTTTAGAGCGCTGGAGCAATTATTGTTCCATAACCGAGCGCTCTCCAAGTGTCTTTAAATTAAGAGAGGAGCTGCGCTTGCTTATGAGCGTGTTTTAATAATTATAGGTTAATTTTTTTGTTCTCTCAGTTTTGGCGTGGGCTCAATTGCTCACCCCATCAGTTTAATAGTTTAAAATTATGCTGAGTGTATGCATTCCCGTGCACACATAATTATGCCTGATAATTCTGCTCTTGTCTCACTTCTCCGTGCGCCTCTTACCTTGAATTTTGTCTTAGAGATATAACCTTACTTATTTAAGAGCATACACTTATTCAGAAGTTAAGTACGTGGACACACTATCTATGTAACTTGGCATTGGTTAAGTATGGATAATACCTAAGGAGGGGAAAATAGGCAGGCTCTGCATTCTCAGTTGTATAAGATAAATACCTAAGTCATGCAGTTTAAAATTATAATTACCTTTGTCACTTTTCTTGAAAAAATTCAGTTTTCATGATAATGTAATTTAGATGTACCCATCATATTCTGCAATCTGAATTGCTTGGCATGTAAATGTAAAAGAGTTGTTTCTTTCCCCTCAAACTCCTCATTTTGACTTAGGCATTAAAATCTTGTACAACTGATGATATGCTAGACCCACTTGGACGCGAAAACAAACAGTATAGTGCAAAAAGTGTTTTGAGTACACAGTCTTCTGTGTAAAGCAGGACTATTTCTATAACAGAGAGAAGGACACCTTGAAAGAGCTGAAATTTTTCAGTCCTACCACGCATGAAATATACCTTTTGCTCAAGATCTCAGGTTTAGCTTTTCAGTGACGTACGCACGATCTTGCAGAACGGAGCCCTTCAATTTATAGGCTAGGTTTCTTCAAAACGAAGGCCCAAGTAAGAGGGTGAAGAATGAATGAGGCAGAAGACGTGTGAAGTTAAGCAATTGGCTTTTTGATTAATTTCAAATGCTGTGTTTGTTTTGACATCCAGGGGTTAGTTATCGTTCCTATCGGAGTCGGCGAAATGCTCTGTCTTGTTCACGCTGACGTAATGGGTTGTCACCCTCAGATTGATAAGTCGGAATCGTTAAAACCGAACAATTTTTCCAGAGAGCCAGAGACGTAATCTGTCACATCGAATACTTCTGTCCTGTTTATCATGGGTGAATTTATACAAGTGTCACCGGACGGGGAAAAGATCACACGATTGTGAGTTCTGGAGATACGATTTTTTTTCTGTGTGGGAGAGGTGGAAGAAGACTTTTTGAGGGAGACTTGGTACAAATAGATATTTTTTTATTTATTTTGCTGTAAATATCGTCTATCCTGATCTCCTTAAAACTCTTTCTGTGTCTGTCTTGTCTACTGGCTGTTTTTCTACGTTTTTCTTGTTTCTGTCACCCTCAAAGCGTTTGGCGTTGGGGTTTATGCCCTCCAGCATCAGGACGAAGTGCGTGAGGAGTTGGTAAATCAAAGACAGGCAGACAGTCGACCTGAGGAACAAATTTAATCTTTTGTGGATGGACGGTGTGATGAAGGAATAGATGGCGTGTTCGGTAACATTTGTAGAGAGAAATAGATTTTCGGGAAACAGAGAGACAAACGGACAGACAGATTATAGAATAGATAGATAGATAGATAGATAGATAGATAGATAGATAGATAGATAGATAGATAGATAGATAGATAAATAGATAGATAAACAGATAGATAGATAGATAGATAGATAGATAGATAGATAGATAGATAGATAGATAGATAGATAGATAGATAGATAGATAGATAGATAGATAGATAGATAGATAGATAGATAGATAGATAGATACAGACAGACAGATGAACCAACCTCGATTTTGATGAAACGTGAGCGAGACAGACAACAAAGGTAAAGAGAAAAGGCAAAGAGAACTGCTGGAGACAAGGCGTGGATTACATCAAGCAATTTTTACGTTCTTGCCACAGACCTGGTTGAACAATGATTCATGTTTTCATGCTAAAGTATTTAAATCATTCATCAATGTCACCGTTAGCCGTGAAGAATGTGCAAACAAATTGCAAGTTTAAACAAACATTTGCGATGAACTCTCTGTTCTTTCGCCCTCACGTTTTCAGAGAGACACACACACACGAGCATGAAAATACATTCACATGCAAACATAATCAGTGTTTTTTACAACAGAGAGATTCGTTACTTTGACAAGTTCATTTTTCTAAGTTCTCAGTGTTTTGAAATTAGATTAAATCTGTCTGTTCTCCAACATTAACTACTCGGTGCAGTTTCTTCTTCATTTGTTCGCTCTGTCTCATTCTCTTTCTGTCTTTCTCTGTCTCTTTCTTTCTCTTTCTCTCTTTCTTTCTCTCCTTGTCTCTCTCTCTCTCTCTCTTTGGCTGTCTGTCCATATATGTCTGTCTGTCTTTCTCTCTCTCTATCTCTTTCTCTCCTTCCGTTCCCTGTTCTCTCTTTTTTTTTTTTCGCCTTTTGCCTTCTTTGTCTGTCTGCCTCTTTCTCTCTCTCTCTCTATTTGTCTCGCTGTATCTCTATCTGTCTGTCTGTCTGTCTCTCTCCCTCTCTTATTTTCCCACGAGTTCTTTCTTCTCCCCCTATCCCTACCCCATCTCTCATTCTCTCTAGAGCTCTCTCCTTCTCAATTTCACACACAATCAACCCCTTCCCCCATAGACAACATACACAACGAAAGAGATCGCATAAGAAATAATATACGAATTATGCAAAAGAAATATCCATTTTCCCAATGTAAATATCTATTTCATTCTAGATCATCCACGACTGTTTTCTCAGTGTTATCATAGACTCCAGTAAACGTAAAATCCCCCCTACATTATACAAGTCTTCCCGTCTTCTCTATACCTTCTACACAACCAAACAAACAAACAAACAAACAACGGAATCTGAATGTAATTTCAACAACTACACGAGCTTTGCAGGATCAAGAGAAGGAAACTTAGAGGAATGTCAGGCCACAGGAAGATCTACACTGAAATCAAATTTCTTCCAGCCTGTTGCTCAGCAGTGTTATGGAGTAAACACGTATACGCCAAATGTTAAAGTTTACTAAACACGCAAAACAAAACAAAACTTCGTGTATTGTGCCATTTTAATCTTTGTTCAATTTCCATTTTGTGACGGCCGCCCCAAAAGAAATTATTACTCACAGAGAATTCAAACCCAGATAGAAATCAAGATCTGGGAAGAAATACAGAGGAAGACCAGCAAAAAGATGACAGGATGACATCAGAAAGCACGAGGGCACAACATGTCAGAGATAGGCAGAGGACACAGCCAGATGGGAAAAGTCTGTGATGGACTACATCGTGCAGTGTATGAACAACCAGCGGCGGATCTATTTGAAACTAATGAAGCTTACGCTTCACGGCCCCTAATCCCGAAGGGGCCCTGAAGAAAACTGTTTTTAATGAATGAAGTTTGGGTGTTGCCGTACTGAAGCTATTTCGACGAAATATCATAAAAAAACCACAGAAAAACCGGAAGGGGCCCCATAGCAGTTCAAGCTTCAGGGGCAAAAAAAATGTAGGTCCGCCACCGCGAACAACGCCAAAAAAGAAGACGAAGAAGAAGAAGAAGAAGAAAAATGAAGAATAAAGACAGTGCACAATACATTTTTATTGAAAAATATAACGATGCTAAGAAATGATACAAGTATTGACCTAGACCAGTGTATACAGTCTTTTACTATAATTCAGCAGAATTACTTCCGTTTTTCAATTCACTGTCAGTTACCCTTCCATCATGGTAGTGTATACCACTGTGTTGTGACATTGGCGTCTCCGCCTGGTCATTGGTATACAGAGGCCGTCTTCGCTAGTTAAGTCAATTGAATGGGGCCTAGTTTTCTTCCTCTCAGTGTTTATTTTGACTTGTTGTCCAATTTTCTCGTGAGATGTCCAGGGCGCTGATGTGGCCCTATTGTCCACTCGGCATCAGAATGCCTGTCACACACACCCGGGGTACAGTCATCAGGGCCGTTCTAAGCCCGGCGGAGAGGGTTGGGGGTGAGAGAGAGAGAGAACCACAGAAACACCGAGTGATTACTTAACTACTTAATAGGATTTGTCTTGGATTGGCTTGGCTCTTTAGCAAATTGGGTCACGGCGGTGTTGTAGAAGTGGCGGTGATAATGATGTTGTCGTCGTGGATGTTGCGGCGATTGTGATAGTCTTAGCCTTAATCATCATTTCCCATAACATTTTGTTATACACCGCAATTTGTTGTTGTTGCATTCATTACTTGTGATAAATCCTCAGATTTAACACATTTGGACTGTTTTCTCTCTAAGATTTATTTGGATAATAATGGGAATTATGATGATGATTAGGGCTGGCGAGTATTTTTCTTTTCTTTTATGGTGATACTGCTACTATATTATTGGTAACGGGTGGTTGGTGGGTGCCTCGAGTAGGGTCTCCACCTGTTCTGTCACTCTGCCATATCCTGGCTTATCATCTTGCCTTTTTACCTGGCACAACATAATTGTTACCTTGTGGACGTCCAATCTTCAAACTCAAAACCCAATGACAATTGGCATTAGTAGTGGACATGAGACAATAGGAAAATATAGGGTGCAATCAAACTGCTCATTTTTCATTCTCATGCGTGAACCCTCCTCCCCCCCCCCTCCCCCCCCCCTTGAAAAAAAGGAAAGGAGAGTAGTCGCTCCCCTGCACAAAATATAACAACAAGAATGTTATTATTGTTACTATAATAATGACAATTAGTGATATGTTATCATTACGAAAGGTGCGTAAAAAAAAAAAAGGCAGGGGAAAGGAGAGTGAACTTCAAGAATATTATTAAGAGCAACAAATTGATACATAGATCGACATTAAAACATGCAAAGATGGGTGAAACTTATTGGAAAACGAAAGTTCTGACGACAAAAAACAAAACAAAACACAAAAAAAAAGGTCCGTGGATGTGGAGGGGTTATAGTAGAAACAAGAGAGAGGGAGAGAGAGAGCGCGCGGTCCAGTAAAAGAAAAAAATGGGAATATGGCAAAGGGGGGGGGGGGCGAATCAGACGTCGGTCCTGTTAAAATGAGGTCATTACTAGACACAATAGTCATTGGTTCTGGTAAGTTAATGGTGTAATAGGGGTCATCGTTTCCAATCTAACCTCTCCCTCCGCGGTCTTAGTTCATTGTTCACTTAGGTCAATACTCTTCTCACGTCAGTGTCAGCTCCTCAACTGGTGGCGGAGATTGGTCGATCTGTACTTACTAGGCACTGGGACAAGCGAGAGGATGGTGGCGTGGGGGGGGGGCAGTGATAGAGTGGAATGCCAGAGAGGGAATGTTTGAGAGAGAGACACACACACACAGACATATACAGACACACACACAGAGAGAGAGAGAGAGAGAGAGAGAGAGAGAGAGAGAGAATGTGTGAAACAGAAAGAAGGAAATAGATCAGTACGGGATGATTGAAAGTAGGGTATTACTCTTCTGCGAAGTTCAGTGCCGAAATGAAGAAAAAATAAAAAGATGTCTTTTCAAGAAGTTATTTTATTACTTATTGCAATCGTGTTTTAAAAGAGGGACAAGGGAAAGACAATCTTGCGGTAATGCATATGTCAGTTTTCTTACATAGTCAGAGAAAGTGATACTGCAGAGGAGATTCAGAAGGAATCGATTTATCTTTCACCCAATTTTCTCTTGAACATCGCCCAGTAGATGTTAATGAGATAATCGTGGAGAGGAGAGGATGTGTGAAGGAGGCGAAGGTCTCGCAGCTAACATTGTCTTGTATTTGAGTTTGGATGACTTTAATTTTAGGGCTGTACTGGTCCTGGAGTGACCTTAGCGTAACCCAGGCTTGGAATGACAGCGGAGAGGAAAAAAAAAAAAAAAAAGTCAAAAGCAAAAACTGATTCCACGTGCCAAAACAAAGAATTCAAGGGAGACGAAACGGCTCAAATTCGGAAACCTGACTGTCTTCAGCGAGGTGTGTGGTCAAGGCCGGCATTGCGTAACGGAGCGTATTGTCCAGTGCCCTATTTGAAGAAGAATAACACCGAGGACGTTGCAGAGGAAATTTAAATAAAGGTCCATCTCTGAGGGCAAAGCCGCTCAAGGTTGGGGATTAGCCACGACAGAGCAGGTGTCAGTAAGTGAAAATTCCTCTCTCAGCCTTTGTAATCAAGCCCAAACGAGGAATGGCCTTCGGTTTATACAAAGCGTGACGTGGTTTCTTTTGGATGTCTTACAAACTGGTTGATGTTTTATTGTGGAAACTGAAGACTCCCTGGAACTTGGCAACAACAGTGCTACAGCGTATTTGAACAGCCAAATAAGGCCTTTTAGTTAAAGACTTTACTAATGATGGTGACCATTTCGAGAAACGCAAAAGAATGCGAGACCTCCGATGAAACGCAAACGTTTCTGGACCCAAAAATGTGATCAGTCCAGTGGAGCCTAGCGCCCTCTAAACGCAATCTTAAAGAAAGTTAGTTATCAATGCACTTTACATATCCAACGTATGCAAATAGACAGTATAATGCTACAAACAAGACCCAAAGAAACACTTGGCTTTGTGATTCACTTTATTCTTTGTTCAGTTTCCATTATTTTTTTATTTTTATAAGGAACAGAAACGCGTACTAAAGTACAAGCCAGGTTGAAAGATCGGGCACTTTTCAGTTTATAAACTGATGGTTAAAAAAAGATGGTGAAACCTGAGTGTTTCGGTGCCTGAAAGTTTCAGGACGTATAGCAGCAGTCCATCATGGTCCTCACTGGATACATCACTGGGAGTTCCGGCTTCGAAGCCAAGCACTCTGAATGCACATGATTTATGGTGACATGTTATAGGATAATGGTGTGTTCATAAATCTTGCCTAACCGCATCCATAGCCCTACACAATAACCCAGGCTCATAACACGTCTCTGGATTCCATCCGAAGAGCATGGCCAAATCCATATCAGTGCCAGAATATTGGTTTTTGATTTGCCCGAAAGAAGAAAAACAGCAAGTTTTATTACGGTATGATTTGCATTATAAAGAAAACAGGGAAGAAGGAGTTCGCAGTTGGGAGGATATTGGTTGCATTTCTCCGCTTCCTGGGGGCTTGTTGTGATTTAAGGCATGCCTGATACGATTGGAAATGTGGGCAGCAATGAAAGCAATGTTAAGGCTGATTTATGTGCAAGAATTAATTAGTTTTTAATAAAGCTAGCGTAAAATTTCATCACTGGGAAGGGTTGGATGTGAAGGCAGAAAAAAAAATATTGGAAGTGGGAGATAGTGAAACTGCCTGGTGATCTGGCGTAATTCTATGTGCTGGAATGGTTAATCTGCCGCATAAACAAGAAATGATGCCCTGAAATGCCATTTCATAATTGAAAACATTCCGCCGCCCCTATAATAAGGAAGATTTACACCGATCTGCATGAAAAAGTGAGATTGTATAAATAGAATTACACTGCCAGACTAGGATGCCCATTGATAGAGCGCGCTGGAATTTTGTGAGGCTTGAAAGCTGACTTTAGTTACAATCGATGAGAAGTCACATCACTTCGAGGTAAATGGAAAATGACGCTACTTACAGTGATGAAGTACAAATATTTATTGGAATGGGATATTCGCTCCTTGTTTTTTTCTTTCTCTTTGTCTGCATTTCTGCGTCGTTTTCGAAGTCACGACAACTGTACAGATAGTGATATAACAGGAGCACGACTGTTGGATGTTACGTTCTTTGAGAGATCAGATTATAACGCCAGGTGCCATTTGTTAATAACTTGTTTACAACTTCTGGTTATGTGAGCACATAATGTGGTACGCAACGTATCAAGTGCATATTTATTCTTTGATGTTGTATTAAAGCCTTAACAAAAGCTCAGTCTTCCGTGACATCCAACCATTCTTCTTCGCCCTATTCCTCACTCGCAAGTCAAGTTGTTTTTCTTTTTTCATATTCCGCCCATTCGCTGTCTTATTGAAGTATTGTATTCTCAAGTATCCACATAATACAAAGCCTGTCCTAAAGTCATAATACTACTGTTGGTTATATGACACTGACTCGTGGTTCAAGTACACGCGGAACAATAGAAGAAGTCAATAATTTCTAATACCATACATGCCCCTGCCTTTGTTCAAATCCCTCAACGCTAGAATTCAGCCCCTTTATCAATAACAGTGTTAACGCCCCTTGATTGGTTAAAAAGCTGAAAAACTAATACCGTTAAAAAGCTTGAAACTAATAAGACTCTGTAGTTCACAAAGAGATCTCTTTCATTCCTCCTCCCTTTCGTCTTTTCATGCATAGCGGGATGGTGTCCGGGTTATTGGTTATGTATTTTCCGTCTCCGGCCGTCTTTTGATATGGAAATTTGGGACTTTCCACGGAACTTTCATTTTGTTTTTTCAAGCGTGAGGGGGTCTCACTTTTCCCTGTTTTGAGTAGAAATTTCACTGGCGTTGAATCAACATGAAAAGACGAGGAGGGAATTTCGGTTTTTGAATATCGTTTTAGATTCTAGCAAATGCTGGATCATCTTTGGACGTGCTGTTTTTGCGCGTCCTTTGCGTGCAGGTGCGAAGACGTGTGAGAGTCACATGTCGTACTTTTTTGTCCCTATCCAAGGATATATTAACATAGAATTCTCAGCCCAACGCTACCCTTTTAAAGCTACTGGAGATCAAGGTCTGTGCCGGTGTTTTGCAGGAAATCATGGTGTGACAAGACACAGTGATCTCTCTCACTGCTTGAGCGAGTGTCGATTATTCTGGAGTGTACAGATGTCTGGGCAGCACTGCTACCACCTCTACCACCACCAACAGGACAACATTCATTTACATAATTACGCCATCCAGTATACCTGTCTTGCTATTTATTATCCTTTGGGCCACCTTCAGTAATTGTTTTTCCTAGACGTGCAGTGTCAGTAACTGTTATCAAGCCCCCTTAATTATATTATGCATTATGTAAAAACAGCCAACCAAAAATCTCAGATGCTTACCAAGTTTAACCAAGAAATGGGCAAGTTCAATGCAATATCTAATCCATCTTCCCTCTAGTTATTTTGTAGCACAGAAGGGAAAACCCCACCGATACCCTATTCCAAAGGGTACAGTGTCCTGGCGGTAATTACATTCAGTTTGGACGCCGGGACAATAAATGATCTGCCTTCATTGATTTGGGCTGCGTCTATAGTACAAAGCAAGGGTAACGAGTGAAGGAACGGGATAAATGGAGTTATATCAACAAGATGAGAATTGGTCATTCCAGTGTAAGGATGGGCGCTGCACAAAAAATTATAAAAAATTGGAGAAAAATAAATTCAAGTCATGAAGACACGAAAGAACAAATAATCATGTTGTAGCTAGAAAGAGAAGAATTCTCTGTTTTATCAATAGCAGTAAGTTCAAGTAATTCAGAGAGTTTCTCTCTCCCCCCCCTCTCTCTCTCTCTCTCTCTCTCTCTCGCACATACACACTCTCTCTTTCTCTCTCTGTGTATGTGTATGTATGTGTGTGTCTCTCTCTCCCTCTGTCTATCTGGCTGCGTTCTAGCTCTCCCTATCTGTCTCTCTCAGACTCACACACACTCTCTCTCTCCCGAATTTCCCCAGGACGGCTTTCCTGAACCAAGATACAGTTACTAGATATCCAGGTCGCCTACACCAATTGATCCCGAAAACAAGATGCTAATTCAAATATCACCCTACCCCCCCCCCCCAACCCCCACCCTTTTCCCATCGCGCGTGCAAAGGAAAAGAAAGAAAAGCGCGATAGTATGATGGGAGTAGATAACGGACTACGCCAAGAGAGCTCAGGCCTTGCATCACATTTTACGGTAGACGTCTTAGGACTGATAACAGAACAGAGAGAAGAAAAAGAATAGATAAAAAAATATAGGGAGGAAGAGGTGGCGGATAGATAAAGAACGTAGAAGATAGGATAGCATTGTTTTCTTAATCTTCTGTCGGTACCGTGTGTGGAAAAGTCGTGTGGAGTGATGCCCCTTTAAATGTAAATGTCGCCAGGGACGCCTTGTGTTTTCTCAGTCAGATCCCTCGCTATTGGCTCGCATTGTTTCCCTTACAGGAGCTTTCTCACTTGCCCAGTTTACACGGCAAACAGATGTAGCAGTTTTGCATCGTGAGCGGAATAGATTTGTGTGCAGACTCATCCATTCTTTTCTTTTTTTTTCATACAAGAACAGGCCAATTTCTTTGTCACATTCTTCATCTTCTTTTCCACAAAATTTGGGTCAGTGTATAAAATCTGTCTTTCTGACAATATTAATATGTTTTCTAATACTGGCACCCAGACTCTTTACATTTCTTTCTTGAAGCGCCAGATTAGTGTATAAAATTTGTCTTTCTGACAATATTACTATAAATTTTCTAATACTGGCACCCAGTTTCTTTAAATTTCCTTCTCGAAGCGTCAGATATGAGAGATCTGGTTGCCTTTCGCAAAATCGTACGCTAACGTAATAACTGATAAGAAAGTTATACGTTTACAATAAATTCTAAGAAAAAAGTAACATCTCTCTGTCTGTAGATCCGTTATACATTTTACTGTGTGCGGGTGTTTGTCATACTACCAGTAGAAGAATGGAAGAATGAAAGTGACATCCCCTATTTTCAGCAGAGTTTATTGATATTGTTCTTTATCGAGCTCCATCACACAGCATGCAGTCTGGCGTCCCACAAAAATGCTAGACAAAATGTAAAAGAAATTAGGATATTCTACCCACTGTATTTCCATACTCCATTTTTCTTTTCTTTCCTAAAGATGGGCAAGAAAAACAAAATTAACACTAGTTATCCGCATTGTCCAGTTTAATGCACACAAGTCCGTCATCTCATATCCTTAAATCTTGCATTCCGATTTACTCTAGTTGTTTGGAAACACATCATTCAATACCATGAAAATTGAATATTTAACGCCACGATGAAAATACTGAATGTGGATCTTGAAAGTCTTCCATTGTTAAGGGTATTGTGCGTTATAGCATTCAGGACGATATTTCAAAATCGCTTAATAACTCAAGAGATGGAGAAGGGGGAGAGAAATCATGAATGAAAGTTTGGACAGGTAATCTCCCCTTAATCCTCGAATTAATTTTCTCATCAAGGGGACAGAACTGAACAGATTAACCGGATTATGGTTCTTCCTTTGACGTCGGGGCTAATGATATCCATCATGAATTGTGAACTACTGAATACCTCCGTAATCTTACTCAACATGATTTACTCCGCTAAGCCCTCAAGGTTTCTCCGAGTCTGTTAGTTTTGTGTATAGTATAAAGTCGGCGGTGATTTAACCTTTCAACACGGATGTGGTAGGGATTGGAGGCCACCCGTGTATAACGACCACAATCCACATCCTTGCTCGAAAACATTAATTGAAGATAATTAATTTTTACAGCCATACAAGTGATGTACACGTAATTGATTGATGAAAAAGTGATGACTTATACAGGCTTATGTGCTGCTGTGAGAGGGGTCACATTACAGCAGCAACAACAGCACAGATTGATCGTCCAATTACTTTTAAATATTCAATATGACCTCATTCAACGAACAATAAATGGGAACGAAACATTCTCTACCGATAAAAGGAATTGATAAAAAAAAAAGTTAAGTAGAAAACAGTTCCTAACTCCTTTCACAAAATAAGATGCTTAATTACTTTGGGTTGTGATGAATATCACTTTACATATGTTTCCTGTATCTAAAATTCAGTTATTATGATACAACAGAAAACCATGCTAGTAACCAGTTTTGCTTAATTTCCACACTTTATTTCCATTCAGACCGCCCCCCCCCCCCCACCTTTTCGTTTTATCCACTTGCATCTAGTTCTGCAGTGACTAAATACAAACAAAATGAAAGCATTCCACAGTTCTGCAGATTCAAAAGTCAGTTTGACATTTCCAGTTTCCCCAAGCCACATCCCCGCCCCTATCCCCAAGAGATCTAAATACCGACTGGGTCTAGTTGTACTGACCACACAGGGTCACTAAATGTCCAGATCAGATAAAAGTGAAACAAAAATCACGTATCTTTGTTTTCTATGCCACGTATGACCCCCCTAACGCCCCCGATAAATCGCTTGAACTATTCTGTAAGCGGACAATACACGGGCCCACCAGGCCCTCCACTGGAATGGCGCAGTTGCCCATTTACGTTTCCCCGCAGTACTTTGATGTGGCCTGCCTATACCAAGACGCCTTCAGAGCGGACTTCAAGATTATCGCCTCTGCGTCGCTCGTTTTCCTAAATTTAGGGGCTATTTCAGTGAGATACTGTCCATTGTGCAACGGCTCATTTGTCGCTCGGTCCTGGGCAGCCCTCGCACTCAACCCGGATTTAGATGGCAGCCTTGGAAAAACTTACCAGTGGCACAATGATAGGCCCAGATTTTATGGGGCTGGGGTTCGAACTCCACATGTGGCGAGACATCACAGTCAGATAAAAAGTGAAGGGTTTGTGGTTCGTCAATGATGGGGGGAGATGGCGGCGAAATCGAGTTATCTGGAAATAATGTTTCTGCCTTTGATTTGAACAAAATTTTAACTGTAGAGAACAAAAGAATAAACTTCTATCTCGGCACTGCTGTGTTTAAAATCCGCACAATCAGTTGATTTCAGTATGGAGAAATTTCCCCGGTGTGTTAGGAAAAGAAGTTTGAGAGACTGACCATCACCTGCTGTTATTTCACTTTCATTATTATAGCAATATGTTTGTTTCATTTTTTCCGCTCGGCTATTCAGATCCAACTTTTGTTATTCCTTGTCTTGTTTTTCTCAAACTACCAAAGAAAAGGGCTTTGTGTTTTTCGTGGAACTGAAAAAGGAAGAGCTGGGATGAGTGTGGGAGTGAAGACAGAGGTCATAAACTTGTGAATGGAAGGAATGAGCTGATGGCATGGAAACGATAGTGTGGGGAGATAAGGGAGCAGCTGCAAATGTTATTGGACTGGACTTAACTATTATTGGTCCACCTCCTTTTCCTGGTATAGTCCAAGACTTTGAAATGAAGCTAAGCCTTAAAGATTTCTTTCTGCTGGATATAGAACTACAAAGTGTTCGTTCTCTGTCTTTCAGATTTGCTGCTTGCTGACTAAGTCCAAGAAAGTGGTATTCACGTCCGTGTTCGCCACTGATGAGATCATCCAAAACCAAAGCACAAAAGAGACAAGGTAAGGCGAAACAATGTTACACTCACACAGTCAGTGTCGCCAATAGGTATTAATGCAAAAACTATTTTTGATACACTAACTAGCCTAGATAGAGTGCTAGAAGATCAGACATGAATTAGTCGTGGGCGGGGCCAAATTAAAGTCTTACTTTCGAAGAAATTCTGGGGCAGAAACCTTCTGTTTGAATATTAAACATAAATACCTCCGACTCTTGTAGTGAAATATCGGCACCTTCACGAACAGAAGAATAAGATGCCAGAATGGGTTCTGGAACAATTGTAAATTTAGATATCAGAGTGGCAAATGAACAAAACCGCAGAAAATTGGCTGGCTTTACAAACAGTGCTTGGAGGAAGGTATACAGAGTAACCTTCTGCGTGGTTTGATTGAAACAAACATTTTCAGAAGAACAAACAAACAAATACAGTAAATATGTAGTATAATAACAATTATGCAATATAGAATTAAGAAATTTGACACAACTGGAGTCCGGAAAATCGAGCATCACTAGCACTGAAAATATTGTGACCAAAACTAAAGCCAGTCATTTCTTGCTTTTCTAGAGTGTCACTGATCCATTTTTGTCATTCTGCGGTTAACTTAATTTTGCCAACTCTTACTTAAAAACCCCGCATTCTTGGCAAGTGGCTATAGCCAACATTCAGCCTCTGCTGAGACCAGTCTATTTACTCAAGTACTCACCAAATTCGGCAAAGAAACCAGTGTAACAAAAAGCCGCAGGGGCCATCCCACCCTTCCTACATCCACTCAGCCTCTTCAGCCGCGGGGCCTATCTTCAGCTTAATTCATTTAACAGACTCTTGATTCCACGATATTCAAATTAAAAGAATGCAAAAGCTCTGAATCAGATAAAGCTCTTGTAACAGCTTTGAGACAAAAAGAATTGCTCACAACTGCCAAATACTTTACAGAAAAACCCGAAATTTCCATCTACGCCCGTGGACATTAAAACACCGCCAGCGACATTTCTAAAAACAACACTTCAAGAGTTAAGAGGAAAGGGTGATAAGTTGCCGGAGTTTGCTTTCGTCTCGTCTCACATCTTCTGTTATCGTCGTTATTTTCGTGTTTGATGAAAAAACTCACCTATATTCCTGGCTCCCATTCCAAGCCTTTTGTATGCACTTAATTTACGCTTAACTACGTCGTCTCCGTTCCTCTTTAGCGTCACTTCACTGGAATATTTGAGATTCATATCTGATAATAAGCGTAACACATTAACTGTGACCGTGCTAGATCTGCAGAAGTGATAGTGTTATAAGAAAATACAATCGAAAGAGTAATTGTGTTTTAAGTACTTACATTACCATTATCATGCCAAAGATATTAGTAACGAAGACCAGCCAGGATGGCAGTGCCATATAGTAAGTACTGCCATTTTACTAATTATTTGCCCAAAGATAATGAAAAGTAATTCAAAACAGAAATGATGTAGTAGGTATTACAATTAGTTTGGGATAAGATAATTTCCAAGAACAACAGCACGAATAGGAGAGGTGAATTAGGTTATCTTTAACATGATCAAATAAGCTGCACCATAACTTTGAGCGTTGCCATCGGGTAGAGTTCTGGACAAAAGAGATGCAAACACTTGTCTTAGCTCACGGCTCGGCTGGCAATCCTTTTTAATGTCTTGGAAAGATCATTAATCTTGCTTGATTTTGTATCAAATCTAACCTGGAAGAATGTCAGCTCCACTGAGTGACCCAGTTCAAGCTTGTGCGCAGAAGTGCAAACTCATTAACTCTGTAGCCTTGTTGTCTAGAGTCTAGACAGCTGAAATTTGTACCTATCAAAAACACATTTCTGAATTGTGTAATCCGCACGTCAGAGTTTAAAACATTGAGAAAAAAAAAGTGAGGATCTGATGCAGTGCATGCATATCAGAGTGTCCAAGTAATCGATATTGATAATCAGCTGTCATGTTTATTTTTCCGGACAAACGTATACATCGAATTACACCAAATGCACTGTGTACGTATTATGCAAAACTCAGGCCAAACAAATTGGATTGGATTATTGATTAGTGCAATAATTGCTGCTTCCTCGAAAGGCCGAAAAGCGGAAAGCGACAGCTTGTGAACTTGATGTCAAGGCGGATTCATAAAAGCTTGTGTCGTGGAGTTTATAACTTGTTCCATTTTTTTGCCTGAAGACGGTTAATACACCTGAAGCATGACTTTCTTCCCTTTTCCTTTGCATTTCATTTTTTTGTTTCTGTATTAAATCTTACTCGATGCTTTTCTGTATACAACATTTTCTTTTGGCCATATTTTGACTCCTGAGCAGGATGCCGACTTTGGGTGGAGGAGTTTAAAAGCTTTCGCAAAGAAAAGGAAAGCGAGTGAGAACACGAAGAAAATAAGTATGAGAATGATGTTCCATTTCTTATCTTAAATTTGACCGTATTCGTTGGCATCTCTGATTTACATGCGCCTTATCCACCGTGGTTGCAGGAACACACCCATGATGGATGGAGCACTGAGGTATACACCCGTGAATTTCTATCCTGACAGTTTTCAACTTGATGCGGGTATTTGGTTATCTTTGTGTACTGGCTAGAAATTCCACCAAGTTCCAAGATTATCGTAATTGTACCCGCTCTTAAAGAAGCCAGTTGTCTTCCACAAGATAGCGTTTCTGATGACCCAGAATAAAAGAGGGAGCGGCGCGTCGTCATTTTTATTCTTGGCGTGCAATGTTATCATAAGGGCCTCGGATGATATGACTGGAAATTGGAAAAGTGTGGGAATTTGTTGAAGTTCATTTTTATCAGAGCCCGTGTTCATCATAATTTATACGCACGTCCAGTTCTTTGTAGATTCCTCAGTCCCTGAATATCAAGGGCGTGTACGGTGAGAAGGACGTATTGTAGATGGCGGTAATAGTCGCATCAGTACAACAGGATAGGACTTAGAGGAGCTGCCTCCAAGGCTGGTGTAGAAACTGCAGGGCCCAATAATTATCATCGTTCATGTTCTCCGTAAAACCTGCCGTTTGGTGTTGGTGCATGTTGCAGGATGTTGTTGTGTGTACTTGACAAGACTAGAATACTCTAGCGCGGAGTCCTCTCGGTCGCAGGTCTCAATGGGAAGGATTGGTCCATCTGGCTCAAAGCCGGCTTGTCCCACCCTCTTACACAATATCCACCCAAAATCCACCTGGCTGTCTGTCCTAATAGTTCAAGAGTGTGGAGATGGTGACGATCCTTGTAACAATGTTTGCTTTTGTTTAGCCATTCAGTTATTTGTCATTCACTATGTAAATTTAGGACACGTACAGTGGCAACAACAACAGCAGCAGCATTGCGGTTGCACATACAACTGGGTGTTTCTCAATGCTGTTAGACAGCCAGACCGTAATAATTATAATTTGGTTAAGCCACGCCCTCTCTTGTTTACATGAAAGAGCTGAACCTTGAGATTCTTATCAGTTACTGCAGTTTTTTCAAGACTAGTTTGCATTACTTGATATAATTATCTGTGTTTAAACGCCTTCGTGTCTGAGAGGATTTAACACCGCCAAATGTCTGGATAATGAAAGGGGAGAGAGAGGGCGCGAGAGAAAGGGAGAGTGAAACCGAGAGAGAGAGAGAGAGAGAGAGAGAGAGGGAGAGAGAGAGAGAG